>CAUYPK010082912.1:0-15692 GCA_963574355.1 Loris lydekkerianus
TAAACTAGCAACAACAACTTTAAAACTTTAAATAAAGTGCAGAAAACCGTAGCTTAACAGGTAATCAAGCTAAATCACAATCACCGAATCAAATAACCTGTATGACCCGAGTATAAGCCGAGTTTGGGTTTTTCGGCACAAATTTTGTGCCGAAAAATCTCGGCTTATACTCGAGTATATACGGTATCTCCTGTGTTCTGTCACTTTTTAACAGAAAGGCACCCTTGGGCCACTTATCTCCCTCTCAGTTTCCTCCCTAGAACTGTAATAACAAAGGCATCAATGGTACCCAACCTTTAACACCTATTCACCTATGATGGACTAAGCTTTATTCTAGGCTCTTAAAAATTTGTAGGATTATGTGAGGTGATACAGAAGAGTGGGCAATTACGTTATAGTGACTATGTATCAGCTCACTCTCTCCTAAGGATCTTCTATGTCCCTTAACTTTGCCAAGCTCCTGTAAGTGAAGAAATCCCTGCCCCATCATCAGGCTTCCCCACGTGACTTCCTCTGACAATGAACATGAGCAGGTGTGATGTGTGCCACGCTCCCCAGGCCAAATTTTAAGTGTGCTTTGCTTTTCCCATTCTATGACTTGAGAATAGATTGTTTTAAATAGGGACTTGGTCCTTCAGCCGTGGTCCTACAGAGGAACAGGACACATGAAACAGAGATTCACAGATTGAAGCTACTAGAATTATACAGAGCTGTGAATAAAAAATACCCACCGTGGCTGTTATTGTTCTATGCCAACCCACACACTTGACAGCTAGAAATAAATGTGGGTTTAAGCCCCTGAGACTCACTTTCCACAAAATATAACATAGTATCCAGCATACAGCAGTACTAAATATTTTCAAGTAATGATAATAATAAACTAAAAATGATAACAGAAATATATAAAATACTTAAACAGGTAGACATCCCTCTATCTGCCTAGCCATCCAACAAATATTTATTGAGTGCCACCAGGTGCCAGAATTTAGATTCGGGACCCAAGGTAGTGAGCAGGTACTACACCTGTTCTCATGTAACTACATTGGAAATTGGATTATAAGATTGATACGCGTTGTGAAGAAAAATGACCTAGGAAATAGACACAGAAAATACCAGATAAGAAAGAGAATGTGGGTGTCACTTTCAGAGACACCTTCACGTAAGAAATTTGGGACAGAGAGCAAAAGGAAGTAAGGGAGGAAGGCAGGTGAACATTGAAGGGAAGCCTATCCCGAGAGGAGGGAAAAGCCCTGCCCCTAATTTGGCTGGAGTACTCAAGAGTGAGTTAAGAAGACCTTGTAGTCAGGAAAGCTGATTGAGACCCACTTTGGTGGACAGTGACATCAAGACACGCAGGGACCAGCCATTTATTCCTTGGAAGCTAATACAGTAAGTTCAAGTCTCGCCTCTGATGAGAAAGAAAGTCACAAGGAAACTCTGAGGACAGGGTCACATGGTCTTATCTGCGTTTGAAAAGGATCACTCACATAAGCTGCTGTTTGGAGGGTGGGAACTCAGTCTAGTCTCCAGGGGAAGAAGCAGAGAGATAATTTAAAAACACAATTGCAACACTATGCAGAAACAAGGGTGGCTTGGACCAAGGGGAAAGTGATGAGACTGATGAGGGATAGTGGGTGCTGGATAGATTTGAAGCTAATGGCTGACCAGATTTGTTGACATAGAATGAGCAAGTAAAAATTAGCATTTTTATTTGGTTATTTGCCAAGATAGGAAAGAGTGGAGGAGGGGCAGCTGGTAATCAGGGCTTCTATCTTAGAGATTGGGAGGTAAAGGGAAACTTTTTCAATTCTGATACCCTTCTTGCTGGCTTTTGAAAGAGGGATTTGACTATCTGCAAAGTACTATGAAAATCACTACCCAGAGCAGTGAAAGTCATCAATTCTGCTAGGATGCCAAGTGGAGAGCTGTGTCACAGAGTCACAACTGAAAGGATTGGAATCCAGCCCCTTGATTAGGTGATTCCAAGCCTGTTTTAGGTAATTTTCCCTTGTTATCCTTAACAGACACCTTAGACATTCAGATTAAGCTGCAAAGTAAGTCTGGAGCTTGGGGGAAAGGTAAGGTATACAGATATGAATCTAGGAAACATGCATATTCACATTTTAATAAATAGAAATCTATAATACAAAAGGGAACTGGCTGACAACAATCCTTATGAATATTTAAAGTCTGGCCCAAGAGCAAAATATCACCAAAGGTAATTGGCAGGTTAATAATGTCTTATGTCTTACAAGGCAACCAGTTTGGTTACTGTAACCCATTAAATATAACAGAAGCTCAGTTTAATTTTAGACATGACTCCTTAGCATAGACATAACTGATCTAAACCTCTTTCCTATAATCACAAAAACTTTAGTTATTTACAAAGACTCATGGCACTCTTTTCTAGGGTTTATAGATTGGAGACGCAGAATAAAAGTTGAGGATATTCTGGAATATTTGTGGAAATGAAATATTGATTTCCTTGGCAGTTTCCCCCCCAAGTAAAGGGGTTTGCAAGTACTCCCATACTGAAACGTTCTCTCTTACCAGGATAGATGGTGCAGTCCATGAACGACAAATCATCGACTGCAATATCTCCCGTGAAGCCATCTCCCACAGAAGCCTCCACCAATATCTAAAACATACAAAATGTAAGAAATCTGTTGACACGGTGAAGGAAATTAAGTTAGGGAAACTTGCATTTGAAAAGGAATTCAGAATTCACCCACAGATGACCTCTTCTGAACCATTCAAATACCACTTTGCAAGAGTCTCCCCATGCGGCCATCTTACGTCCCCTCAACATTTCCAGATATAGGAAGCTCCGTCCCTTCCTAGACCCACACAGCTCATTGTGTTTCTGGCAAGTTTCAATTTTTTAAAATTTCAATCTATCAGATTAATGTCTTTGGCCCTATAAGGTCCAGCCATTACTTCTAGATTTGCCTTACTTTCTTCTAACTTTTTAAGTATTTAAAGGCAAATTACTATCCTCAGTCCCTACCTTTACCCTTTACCCCAGAGGCTCATCCATTTCTCAGGTTAAATCTCAGCCTTCTAGAAACCCAATTTGCTCCCAGAGTCTCTTGCTAGGGTGCATATTTTTCCGAGCTTTAACATTTTTCTTACAGAGAGACCTTATTCTATAACACTTTATGAGACTGGCTGATTATTATTAGTTCTCCTTCAGAGGCACATTAATCAGAGTGAACTCAGATGACATCTGTGGTGTTACCGGAGCTGCAATTTTACCAGCACTTCAGTAAAATACGAAATACCGAAAACCACTATAGTATATGGCAGACTGTGATTAGGGATGAGGCGTACTGTAATAGAATTAATCATGATGAATTATGTTAATACTTATGCAAATATGTTGCATGCTTACCAGGAATCCCACCATAATTTAACAATAACTTTAAGCAAACTCAAACTTTTAAGAAGTACTTATTTTCCCACCATTATATGAACATAAGTTTCTATTTTATTTTTCCTCACACATACTGTATGTGGGAGTTGAAATCTTAGTTTCTTTTTCAAATTCTATCCTCCGCTGTAAGATATTGCATACTTTATTTACTAATGTTCTCCTTGGAAGAGAGTGATTTAAAAGGTCAAAATGATGACCTCAAACCTCCTGACAGCTTCCTCCAATCTCCTAGTCCTTTTGACAACTACCAAGATTTTCTCCCTGACTTGTCACTAAATAAATTAATCAAGAGTGGGAAAGTTTATGCATCTGACTAATAGGCAAATACTGATATTGCCACCTGATGTTACCTGAACCACATTTAATAGTATTATGCAGCTAAGTGTCCTGTTGCATTACAATGAGTCACTCCAAATATAAAGTCCAACTTTTCCCCACCATCATGATTAAAAAACACGTTAGAAGAACAGAAAACCAAAATGTAGAAAGGATGTTTCACACAAAATCATACACATACCCTCAATAAACAAAAATCAGAGTTGGGCAGAACATGAGAAAATATCTTTGTTTTATTTTTAAAAAGACTATAGTTGGATGAACATTGGGGGAAGCCAAGCAGATCATTTAGCAACAGATGAGCTTGACCAGTATATGCATGTCCCACTGCAATATAAAATAGAGCATGCTGACAAACAGCTCAGAAGACAGTACAAAAACGAGGGAAAGCTAAGATAAATAAGGATGAGACTTACTGAGTTGGCCACACTGACCATGATTATCATTAGTTTATTAATGAGAAGAAAGAGGAAATTGCTGTCAGAAAAATATTTGTGAGCTCACCTTGGGGAGATATACACAAAGCTTTATTCTAGCATCTGGGTTCAATGATTCAAAGTATTCCCACTTTTTACCTTTATATGTAGTCAATTAGCTATTTATTCAAATTATAGACAAAATTCTTTAATTCACAGTGGGCTGCATAGGTAAGCAACTCTTCTGTTAGAGTCTACTGCATATTACACTCAAGCATTTTAACATTGCTTCTATCAGCATTCAAAACCAATCTGAAGACACAAATAATCCAAGACCAAACACAGTTGGATTTTGCTCTATGCACAATTTATTTATATCTAAAATATAGTTAATTTCACTAACCCTGTAAATGTCAGCATAGTTTCTAGTTGAAATAACAAAACTGTCAATTTTTGTGTATAAATTTGATCTCTGTATCCTCTGAATATTGAAGCCAACCATATTTCCTATTTTACTTATTTATTTTTATTTTAGAGTATTAAAGGGATAAATATTTCTTTTTAACATGGGTAGCTTTTACAATGATTAAGTCAGGGCTATGAGTGAGCCCATCACAGGAACACTGTTTGTTGTACCTGATACACAGGTTTCAACCCAATCTCCTTCTCCCTCCTCACATCTTGATTTCAATGATCACTACATTTTTCTATGCCCATGTGTGCCCATTAATTAGTTCCCAATTAGAGATTGCATGTGGAATTTGTCCATTCCTGAGATACTTCAGGATAATGGTCTCCAGTTTCATCCAAATTACTACAAAATACCTTATTTCATTCTTTTTTATGGCCAAGTAGTACTCCATGGTATATATATACATTTTGTTAATATACTCGTGAATTGATGGGAACTTGCATTGATTCCACGTTTCTTAAGATTGTGAATTTTTCTGCAATAAATATTTGAGTACAGATGTCTTTTTGATGAAATGATTTCTTTTCCTTTGGGTAGATACCCATTAATGGGGCTGCTGGATTAAATGTAAGTCTATGTTTATTTGATGAATCTCCATACTGTTTTCCATAAAGGTTGTACTAATTTGCAATCCCATCAGCAGTATATAAGCATTCTTTTCGCTCTGTATTCACACTAGTAATACAAGGTTTCCCCCCTTCAGGGCTGGACAAATACCCTCATTTTCCAAGCCTGAGCAAACAGATTTTTTTTCTCTACAAACTGTGCTCTTGGATGGAAAAGCAGTTTTCCAGGATTCCGTGTAATCTAGGCCCCTTCTGGAGTGCACTTTCTACTTCTTCCCCTTTCCCCCCAGCTGAAGGAATTGCATTCATTTGTTAATACCCTTATTCAGTCACTAATCAACATTAAAGTCTGTTAAGTCCTGGGAAATGTAATTCTCCAACAGTTAAAGCTCCTAATGGAAAGATTCACAAGGGGACCTCCCACTTTGGTCTTCCTGCTCTGCCAAAGGCTCTGATGCCTTTCCTTTATTCCCTATTCCTTTCTATCTCACTAAATTCTATCTCATCACTGATCTCTGTGGTCCATGAGTTTATCCTTCAAATCTCTGAGACCAAGGACCTACAGCAGAAAGAAATTCTGGCAACACTAGCATCTACTGTTTTTTTTGACTTTTTAATGTAGCCATTCTGACAGGAGTAACAGGATATCTCACGGTGCTTTAATTTCCATTTCTCTGATGGTTAATGATGCTGAGGATGTTTGCATATGTTTGTTAGGTATCTTTCCATCTTCTTTTTAAAACAAAAATCTGTTTATATCTTTTGGGGTTGTTCGTTTTCCCCTTGTTGATTTGTTTAAATTCTTCGTACATTATGGATATTAGCTCTTTATAGGATAGTTTGTGATCATTTTCTCCAATTCTGTAGGTTGTCTATTTACTCAGATGATTATTTTCTTGGCTGTGTAGAATATTTTTAATTTCATAAAGTTCCATTCATTTATTTTTATGGTTATTGTAATTGCCCTAGGTGTCATAATTATAAATTCTGTATGTAAGGCTATTGTCTAGAATAGCTTTTTCTACATTTTCTTCGAGAATGTGTATGATTTCATGCATTGCATTTAAGTTTCTTATTCATCTTGAATTAATTTTTATGTATGGTGAGAGATAGGGGTCAGAGATAGGGGTCAGTTTTCTCAGTACCATGTATTGAAAAGGGTTTCCTCTCCCCAGTGTGTATTGTTGTCTGTTTCATTGAAGATTAGTTGTTTGTACACAGAGGGTTTTACATCTGGGTTCTCTGCGTTGTTTCATGAGTCCATGTCTGTGCTTCTATGCCAGGAACACGAGATTTTCTCATAACGAAGCACACTTCAACAACAAAGTCATAAATGTTGATGCTCAACTCTTCTCTGTCCTGAATTCAATCTCACAAAAAGCTTTGTCTGATCTTTAATTTAGCATTGCAAGCAGCTTTGTAAATTATCCTAAGAAACTACTCCTAAGAAAATGATCATAGAAAAGGAACAAATCCAAATGCTCTTTTACTCTGGAGAAGTCACTTTCATTGCTGGTCTTTTCTCCCCCAAATTAATGAAAGGATATTAAAACAAAAACATTAAACATTATATCCAGGATAGTATTGGCATTCTGGAAATTAGAGAAGTCGAACTTTACTCCTAAGCTCCATTAGCACCTCCCTGAATGACTTAAAGAGCAATTGAAAATCTACTTTAGTTTAAATGACCTGCCTTAACTAGAGACGCCAAATCTACTTACGTTAGAACTATCATTGGCTTGGAAATTTTATGAAGTAAACCAACTCTTCTAAGCTGTTCTTTTTATGGGTTGCTGCATGCTCCAAATAAAGATGAAGTGGCCTCGTCAACTACATTAAACTTACAGGCTTAAACATTATTAATAAGGCTCTGGAGACTTGCCTGAACTCATCCTTCTATACATTTAGAAACTGAATTATGGAACAAAATTTTTAAATTATATAGAAATGATTATCATCACATATATCCCCCCGCTTTAGGCCCTATTAACTCATAAGAAAAATGAAATTAATTCAACCTGCCACCTACTTTCCATTTAGCCACCATGTATTTGAAAAAGAATATAAAATTCCAATGAAATATGTCAACTTTTAATAGAACGTACCTTTAGAAAGACTCAAAAGAAAGACATTTACAAATTTATAAAAAGGACATGTGTGGAGCATTGCATGAACTCCAGTGCATTTTTAGTGGGAATCCAGGTAGTTCTGCCAAATCAACTATTATGATACAAGTGATTTGACAGGTTCTTACGCAATTTAAGATATTTTCCCACGTGTTGTAGCAATCCCATGTGTAGTTATCTGTTTGCCCAAGAGAGTGAAGATCAGTCTAAACAAAAACCCTTCTACAAACTCTATGTAAGGTTTACTTGTAATCTCCAAACTCTAGAAAAAACCCAAATATTTCTCAACTGGTAAATGGATCAGCAAACGGCAGCACATCTGTATCACTCAGCCATAAAAAGGAAACTAACTGATGAAGTTTGCAACTGTAGCTGTGACTCTCAACCTATCCTAAGTGAAAGAAGCCAGACTCATAAGGCTGTCTCCTTTTTCAATTCATTTATGTGACACGCTAAGAAAGTCCAAACTATAGGAAAAGGAATCTGGTTTGTCTTGTCAAGGCTGGAGATGAGAGGAATTGACTTCAGAGGGAAATGGGAGACTGGGTTGTAGTGGATGATAGAAACATTCTCTATCTTGGTTGTGACGGTTCATTACACAATTGTACACAATTGACCCTTGAACAACACAGATTTGAACTGCTCAGGTCCACCTATGCACATTTTTAACCAAACACAAATTCAAAATACAGCATATGCAGGATGCAAAATCTGTGTATACCAGAGGACCAGCTTTTTAAGTATGCCGTTTGGCAAGGTAGAACCTGAGTGTGTGGGGACTGGTCGTACACAGGTGGTCCTGAAGCGCATCTCCTACATAGTCCAAGTGAGTATATATTTGTTGAAATTCATAGAACTGCTCACCTAAACAGGATGAAATTTACTTACGTAAATTTAACCTCAATGAACAAATAAAAATAATTTATTCTATACCTATTACCATAGATCATCACTATCTCAACTATTATTTTCACATTTTTTCACAATGGCTAATTCAGTACATCCCATTTTCTAACTAGGGCGTACAGATCTCAAGTATTTCAATCTACTTTGCAATTCAAATACAAAAAATTTTTCACATGCTATCCTCTAAATATTTTCCAGAGAACAACTATTTATAGATTTCTCTATTTCTTAATGGTGTCCACTTATTTTTCATTTGGTTTTCCTATAATTACAAAAGTGGAAAAAAAATAAAAAGGCATTGTATGAAACTCTTTTCGCATCTTTTTATACTTGGCTAAAAGCTTAAATGAATTCCTATAAATGTATTCAGACAACTATCGAATATTTTGCCATGCAATTTACTCTTATTAGGGCTTTTAGAAAGTCATATTAGAATCTCACACTTTTTAGGTCAATATTTGTCAAATTCAACATAAGATTGTTTTTAACCACCTTTGCAGTTGATACCATACCCTGAAACCAATGTTTGTGACGTAAGACTCAGTTTTGTTCTGACAAATTTCATGTTTCTAACTCTTTCTCTGCCCCCCCCCCCAAACAGTGAAGAATAATTGGAGGTTTCAAATTATTATGCCAGACACAGAAAACTCATTATGAAACGGGGCATTAAGAACCATAATAAACTGTATAAGGCAGTTTAAGGCAGAAAGAAGGATAATTAAAAAAAAATGTGGTAACAGCAGAAGCAAAATAAAATGCTAAAACCTGAGGCAGATAACTAGGCTAAGTAGTACAAGGGGATTACTTGAAAGAACAAAAAATCTGATATCTGAGTTCTGATTCTGAGAAAAAAAATCACAGAATTTTCCTCGAATCTTTCAGCATTGTATTACATTTCTTCTTAGCTAATGTCTGACTTTATAATCTATGGCTTGCTAAGAATCGATTCAGGAAAGAAATAGGACTTCCTACTTTGGCATCGTGGCGACTGTTTCCACGGTTATCAAGAATAAACTTCATCCTCATCCTTGACTATCTCACCATCTAAGACAAAGAATACTAACCCCTGGGTTGAACCCACCACACAGGAGTTCAGTTGAACCCAAACAGCACCCTCAAGTAAAACAGATGGCCAACTTTTTAAGTTTAGAGTATCTGACAAAAAGATATTGCTCCTCCTTCGCTGTTGTCCCAGTCCTCCCTGTGACATGCAAGCTGTCATTGTCATTCATTACTTTATACCTAACCTACTTCTGTCAACCCAGGTCCTATGCCTGATACCCACAGACATTTGGGTTTATAACACCTTGAGCATCTTAGGCCAGAAACAGTGAAGTATCTGAGATTCCACCCTACTTGCCAGCTCATCTGCCTCTGTTTCACAACCACAAACCATGGAGCTCTGATTTAGAGGCACAGGAAAAATCAACAGCCAGAGAAGTGCCTTTCATAAGCCCCCCTGTTCCCACAGGGCAAAGTGAGTAGGGCCAGGTGCTCACCTGCATGTGCAGGGGCCACATCTCAGGAAAGGAACTGGACATTGGAAGATTCTAGCACATCTGCCCACTTTCTCCTCCAAAGAGAGAGGGAAATAGTGCTTAACTCTGGGATATAAACAAATGTCTCATGGTAAACATGCCCTTTGCTCGGAAGCTGAACTATAAAGAACACAAGAAATCTCTGGAGAACCATCTCCCAGCAGTATACTTGGATAGTGTTACACTGCCCAGATATTTAATTTGTGGAAGCACCATGACCTTTAATCTTTTCCTAAGGTTTCTGTAAATTGAAATATTTACAGCAAATATTTACCCCTTATAAAATATCTCATATATACTATTCTGAATGGGGGAGTCTTTCGGAGACTTGGTCAGAGTCTTTCGGAGTTGGCCACCCCCCTAACTCTCGCCCGCAAAATCTTTCTTCATCCAGGCTTTTGCTTTGTTGAAGGCAGAGAATAAAATGAAAGAAAAAAAAAGAAATAAAGAAAAAAAGAAAGGAGGACAGAGATGTGGCTGAGGAAATAGGGTCATTAAAAACCTCAGACATGTTTATTTATATAGAATTCTTTCTGATACTCTTCTTAAGTGAAAGAGAACACACCACCCCCACCCTCCCACCCACACACACACATCATCATCATCATCAATGTGGTCTCTAAGCACCCAGGTCATATGAGATTTGATTTGCCTTCTGTTGTTTTCAAAGGGCTCACAGACCATGCAGTTTATTTCAGCTACATTTTTCCAATGTCCTTTCAGATATATAAAAATGGTTTTGTTTTTCTGCCTGGTTTTCTTTTTTTTTTGCCTCCAATGTAAAAGTACCATTCTGGAACTTGCCTACAAGTGGATTTGAAAAGGGATAGATGTTGATCAATTAGAAACGAATTTGCTCCTTGAAACTCTGCAAACGCACATGCTACTTTGAAGCATCCTCTAGGGACTCATATATCCTGCAACCCATTTCACATCTAATCTGTTATTTGAATGAGGACCAAGAGTTCTCAATTTCTCCTGTCCTAAGAATTTATGTGGAACCTATCTGTCTGGAGGTTATAAAGAAAGATTTAATTGAAAAAGCCTGGTCAATATTAGAAAATTAAAGAAGGTTTAGAACTATTGATTAAAAAGTTCAGAAAACTATAAATTTATTATATAAAAAATGATGTAAGTATAATATGATTTTAACAGAATACAATGTAATACTATCTAAAAGACTGGCTCACACTTACCAAAATTAAACTCATGCTTAGGAAGGAAAGTTCTAAACTTTTAAAATGGTATCTTTTTTGATCAACACACTAATGTTTTATCTTTCATACAATTAGATGCATTTAATAAAAAGGGGATAGAACCGTAGTTTAGAATTTTAATATACAAGTCTTTTTCTAAATACATCATATGCCATTCATTCTCTTTATGAAAGGAGAAACCAATTATACCCCTATTTCTATGTGGCAACTAAAAAAATGAACCAGACCTAAGTTAAAAAAAAAAAAAAAAAAAAAAAAAGTGATAGATTTAAACCCTAAACAGCCCACAATTGTCTTTATGCTTTAGGTAACTGTGTCATAACACTCACCCATTGGTTATTGGGAGTTAAAAATTCCCATTTGATATCTCAGCTTACATGTTACTTCCTCAGAGAAGGCTTCCTTGACCACTGAGCTGAAGTTACATTTTTATAGACTTCTTATGGTTCTACTTACATAAGCATTTGTTCATTTAATGTTTGCCTCCTCTGCAAGACTTCAAGCTGCATGAGGGTAGCTGAGGGACACACAGCTCAGTACACAGCACCTATCACAACAACTAGCACGTTACATAGTTAGGAAAAATGAAACTTCCACTTCTAACTAAAACCATTGGAGTTACTCTTGATACAGAATCCTATCCCATTTGGGGTGGGGAACCTATGGCCTCAAGGCCACATGTGGCCGTCCAAATCCCCAAGTGTGGCCCCTCAACCCAACCCAACCTTCACCTTACAAATCATGCTATTAAAAGGATTTCTTCAGTAAAATTTGGATTTAGGCTTGATGCCTGTAGTTCAGGCGGCTAAGATGCCAGGCACATACACCAGAGCTGGCAGGTTTAATCCAGCCCAGGCCAAAAAATAGCCAGGCATTGTAGCAGGTGCCTGTAGTCCCAGCTACTTGGGAAGCAAGAGAATTGCCTAAAACCCAGGAGTTGGAGGTTACTATGAGCAGTGATGCCACAGCACTCTACCGAGGGCAACAGCTTGAGACTCTGTCTCGAAAAAAAAAAAAAGAAAAAAAAAAAATTGGAATTCAGTCAAAAGGCCATACGCCAAGATCCAGAAAACCCCATGCAGCCCCAATGCTGTGTTCCCACCCCTAAGCAACCTGTCCCGCTTCTTTTTGTTACAACAACTTGCATTTGCTTTTTTCTTCTTTCACAGAGCTTTGTTCTCAGATTCTACCTATATTTACATGGTTTTGCCATGTTCTCCCTATTTTCCGTTCCTAAATTTACTTACGCCTGCATTCCCAGAGTTTTAGCTATTGTTCAAACATGACTTTCCATCTGGAGTAATATAAATTTCATCAACTAGAGGCATTTACATGTGTACATACATATACATTGAATAGACACACACATATATGTTAGCTCTATCAGTTGTAGTTTCTAATTTAAAAAAAAAAAAAAACCCTCTGATTTTGATACGGAATGGGGCAGTAGACAGCAGTTAGAATCCAAAGCCCCAATTTTACACTTGAATAAATGAGAACCAGAAAGTTAAAATAACTCATCCATAGGTCCTCAGAGAGACTGATAGTAAAATGATGTCCAAAACATGTTTTAAATGAGTCTAATTCTTGACTGGTTTGAAAAATCTAAAGGCTTTCATCAAATTTTTATTTTCATTTTTTTCTTCTATCTTTAATAGGCTTCTAAGCATTCTTATTGATCATATAATGACCAGCAGGTGTTGAACGATAGGGAATGCTTCCTGCATATCGATAAAAAATTAATTTAGACAGTTCTTTGTATTTAGGCATTAATTCTTATTATGAAATTGTAACATCTACTAAGCACTTTGTTATTATTATAACAATGTATTTTCTATATGTGTCACAATTTATTACATGGTATTTTAAACATTTGTAATTATATTTCAGTCTTAACATAGATAAGTCCTATATAGTAAATATTCCTCTAAAATGAACTCTAATTTGGATTTTAAAATATTAATTCAGTGAAGATAATGATTGCTTTTGAAACTGTTACATTAAAACTCAAGCTAAAGCTGGCTCTGTATGTTGGATCCCTGTGTAGCAACCTGAAACTTAACTGGTGAGTATATTCTTGTAACTGAGTGTCAGCCAATCACAGCAGCCCAATTTCAGCAAATTACAGGCTGCCAACTGATGAGAACATGTCCATATAAAGCAAACACTTCATCACACCATGCCCAAATAAGGCAAATGCTGAACTATAACCTATCAAGCTTTTTCTGTATGTCACTTTTTTTTTTTTTTTTCTATCTAGAAATACCGCCTGCCCATGTTACAGGGTGGAGTTCTCTGAACCTCTCCTGGTTCTGAGGGCTGCCCAATTCATGAATCATTGTTTGCTCAAGTAAACTATGTTAACTTTAATATGTCTAAAGTTTTTATTAAAAAAAACAAACACAACTAATGCTTTTAAAGACAACTTGTTCTTCAAAAGTATGGTATGCCATATGAAATATTTCTTTAAAATATTTGCTGTTCTTGACAATTTTGTAGTTACCTTTCAAGTTGGATTTCCATGAAATACAAGTCTGATTTTAATGTTATCTTTCTAATTATTTTCATAAAGAAATGCTTTAGTATCTCCTAAACTATCAATTGCAAAAGTAGTATTTGAGGGTATTTTGTTTGTTGACTTTAACATGATGTACACATTATTATGTAACTTAGAGAGGAAAATTTCATGCATCAAAACCCATGATTTAACAAATACTTCTGATGAGATTAAGGCTAAAATATATAACAGACCCAGACTATAGATTGAAAGAAGGCCATACAGAAATATCCAGAAATGTTGGAGACCCTTTAATATTATAACATCTTTTTTTGTTGTTTTCCAGAGAAATGCATTACATAAATAAGCCCCCTTAATAGCTTGGAAAAAAAAAATAGAAATTTTAATATAGAAATCTAGAGTAAAATCTGCTCAGTGGTTTATACTTGAAGAGGTCCTTATGACCCAAGTGATCTTTGAATATGTGCATATTGAAGATATATTGTATTAAGTTATATAATTTCCTAATAAGATCAATGTTAAGAGATACTTTTATAAAGATACTAAAGTTCTGATCATGCTAAGGGTCATTAATTTCTTAAGTTTTTTTTGTTTATTTTTATCTTTGTTTTTTGCTTTTTTCTCAGTTTGTGACAACATGGCAGCTCGTGTACCCAACTACTCTTGCAGAGAAAGCTCTTGGGCTTTTCTATGAAAAAAATCAATTTATTAATTCCACTGACAATAACTTTCTGGATCTCAATTTTGTGAGATTGGATGCATTAACCTGACTTGCTGTGCAAATTAATTTTTTTGCTTATATATTTGCTCAAAGTTTTGCTAAACATCTTTCCTAATAATTTCACTAAACCAGACCTCAGCTCTTACCATTATATACATTTTAATGTGATAGGATTCTTGATGTCAGTCAATGTCAAAACCAAAGGGAAAAAAAGAGAAAGGCACTTTTGATACAGAATCACGTTTTCATTTTAAACTTTTTGATAGAAAACATCATCTTCTAATGACGGTGTTGCTCACTAATGCCTTCTCCAAACTCATCATGCATCGGATTTTTGTATCTATTAAAAATAAAAGTTAAATATTAACTTCTGACAAATTGGTAGATTTCTACCCTAAGCAAACTGGGAATTAGTTAACCAAACTTTCATTACACCCTCTGGCAGCTCAGCAGGATGGTCCTTTGTCCCAGTTCTGCCTGAGGATAATGTTGAAGCAGTCACCTCAGCTTCATCTGTTCTAAAATAAGCCAGACCACTTTTTTATCGTTCTTGTTCTCTGGTGTCCATTTACTGCCCCGGGCTCCTACTTAAGCGGCTGAGTTAAGTCTCAAGCAGTGCCTCAAATCAGAAATCCCTTTAAAGCATCAGGTCAGAAATCTCAGATCCAATTACATGTGGCATTTCCTCCTTCATGCCCAGGAATTCCACAGCAGAAGAAATTAAACCCCAGTGTCTCCTGCCAGCCTTCTCCCAGCGTCTACCTCTGCTACCTTCACCCAGGGTTCTAATATTCAGAGACCTAACTGGCTTTCCCAGAGATGAAATGCACAACAAAATGCGAGTTTATTAATACAAAATGAAAACTTAATCATACACGTTTTTGTCTGAATACTTAATGCGAGCTGGCCATCAAATTATGGTTATCAGGAAGAGAATTCTACTTGAGCAAAATCCAGATTCGATGTATGTTTGCTACGTAGATATAGGAGAGGAAAGAATGTATGGAACACTCTAGATCAGTGGTTCTCAACCTTCCTAATGTGGCGACCTTTCATACAGTTCCTCTTGTTGTGGTGACCCCCAACCATACAATTATTTTCATTGCTATTTCATAACTGTAATTTTGCTACTGTTATGAATTATAATGCAAATATCTGATATACAGGATGTATTTTCATTGTTACAAAGGGGTCGTGACTCACAGGTTGAGAACCACTGCAAAGAGATAGTACTGTTAGCAGAATTTTTTTCTTCAATAGGTCTTTGGTCTCAGGGATTTGAAGAATGAACCCACAGACCACAGATCAGTGGTAAGACAGGAATTTATAAGACAGAAAGGGATATTGAAGGATCAAAAATCACCAGAGCTTCTAGCAAATGAAAGACCCAAATTGGAAATCTCCTGCATGGGTCTTTTTTCTAGGGGTATGTATAATATTAGG
>CAUYPK010082913.1:0-42686 GCA_963574355.1 Loris lydekkerianus
GGTGGATGGCCTGAGCTCAGGAGTTTGAGACCAACCTGAGCAAGAGTGAGACCCTTTTTCTACTAAAAATAGAAAAAAACTAGCTGGGTACCTGTAGCCCCAGCTACTCAAGAGGCAGAGGCAAGAGGATCACTTGAGCCTAGAAATTTAAGGTTGCTGTGAGCTTTGATGCTAGCACTCTACCCAGGATAACTGACTGTCTCTAAAAAAAAAAAAAAAAAAAAAAAAAAACATAAAATTAACCTCTTTAAAGAGAACGATGTAGTGGTTTTTTGAATATATTCACAGTATTGTGTAAATACTACCTCTATCTCGTTCTAAAACATTTCCCCCCCAAAAAGCCCTGTACCCACTGAGCAGTAGCTTTCCATCTCCCTCTCCCAGGTCCTGGCAATCACAATCTGCTTTCTGTTTCTATGAATTTACCTGTTCTGGGCATTTCATACAAATGGAATCATACACCTTTTGTGTCTGTCTTCCTTCCATTAACATAATTTTTTAACAGTCCCAAAGGCTATGCATTCATTCATTTCTAAATGCTATATAATTTCATTTTCAGGAAAATTAAATATGTATTTGCATTAATGAATATATACTGTCGTGTGATGTGTACAAGCCAGAGAAACTGCAGAGGTTTGTAGACAAAGGACTTGATTCTGTTAAATCAGATCAAATACACCCCTTGAAAGACACTCATGGTTTTCTAAATCTTTTATAAATTTGCTATTTGTTATTAATTAGGATATTAATGAGGTATTTTTCTTTTTTCTTTTGAAGACAGAGTCTCACTTTGTTGCCCTTGGTAGAGTGCCCATGGTGTCATAGCTCTCAGCAACCTCAAACTCTTGGGCTCAAGTGATCCTCTTGCCTCAGCCTCCTAAGTAGCTAGGACTACAGGTGCCCACCACAACGCCTGGCTATTTTTTTTTTTTTTTAGAGTCGGGTTCTTGCTCTTGCTCAGGCTGGTTTCAAACATGTAAGTTCAAGCAATCCACCTGCCTCAGCCTCCCAGAGTGCTAGAATTACAGGTGTGAGCCACCGTGCCAGGCCTTTTTTCTTGTTTTTTTAAAATTTCAGATTAATATAAGGGCACACACTATTCAGTTACATTGTTTGCCTTTGTTAGAAAAAGTCTGAGTTGTAGTTGAGTCCTTCACCCAGGAGGTGTGCTGTCTACCCCTATATTGTACCCATTGGGTGGGAACTCACTGAGCCCTCTCTCCCTTCCTGAGTTTGTTTTCTTCTCATGTGGCCTTGTAGTTCTTCATCTGCTAGTTTCAAGTTAGTATTGAGCACATAGGGATGCTTGTTTTTCCATTCTTGAGATACTTTACTAAGGAGAATGTTCTTCAGCTCCGTCCAGGTTAATACAAAAGATGTAAACTCTCTAGCTTTTCTTATGGCTGAATAGTATTCTATGGTATACATATACCACAGTTTTTTTAATCCGTTCTTGCTTTGATAGGCACTTGGGTTGTTTCTATATTTTTGTGATTGTGAATTGAGCTACAATGAACATTCAAGAGCAAAGGTCCTTTTGGTATAATGACTTTTTTTTTCCTTCTGGGTAGATAGTAATGGGGTTGCAGGATCAAACAGAAGGTCTACTTGTATTTCTTGGGGGATTCTCCACACTTCTTTCCAAAAAGGCTATATTAGTTTGCAATCTCACCAACAGTGTTTAAGCGTTCCCTTCTCTCTGCAATCCCACCAGCAGCTGCAGCTTTGGGACTTTGTGATGTGGGCTATTCTCATTGGGGTGAGGTGATATCTCAAAGTGGTTTTGATCAATGTTTTCAAAGGTTATCTATGCTGTAGCATGTATCAAAACTTCATTCTTCTTTATGGTGGAATAATATTCTACTGTCTGTATATACCACATTTTGTGTATTCATTCACCTATCGATGAACATTTGGGTTGTTTCCACCTTTTGGCTATTGTGAATAGTGCTGCTATCCCTGCTTTCAGTTACTTTGGGTAGGTAACTAAAGTAGAATTGCTGGCTCAGAGGGTAATTCTGTGTTTAATTTTTTGAGGATGTTCTATAGACTCTCTGTAGCAGTTGTACCATTTTACTTTCCCACCAGGGTTCCAGTTTCCCATACCCTTGCCAGCACATTATTTTTCTACTTTTTAAAATTAGCATTATGCTTTCCCATTAAGGGAGATACCATGATCATAAAATTATCATTATTATTATTATAGCATCCTAGTGGGTGTAAAGTATTTCTTTATACTTTTAAAGTTAGAAAACCCTTCAGTTGTTTAAAAACAATGCAGACCATACAAATGGGACAAAATGCGTTTGTAGGCTCTCTGCCCCTCAGCTTTGGGTGTTTACTTGATGGCTCACCCTTTCCTGCTGTGGCTGCTGCTGGTAGCCAGGTGATTTCTGCATGGCTGACTTCTCCCACCATCCTCAGCTCTTTGGTAGCCAGGACGTGGATGAGCTCCTGGCAGAAATCCAGAAGGCCCAGAGCCTCCTCAGCCTTATCCAAGCCCTGTATCACAGCTCCAGCAACCCCTATGAGGAGCTGACCTGCATGATGAAAGAGGTAGGTAGTATGAGCTCCGAGCACCCATCCTGGCCTTCTCCCAGAGGCACTCACCCGGCCTCACTCCCTCACCCTTTCTCGCCCTCCCTGTGTCTCCAGAAGGCACAGGTGCCTGGGCACTCACTTCCTGACAGTGAAGCAGGGCAAGGCCCACCCTCACTGTACCCCATAGCTCTGTCTGGGCTGAGTTGGGTGGTTCTACTGTGGTGCCACAAGAACCCTGGTAGATTTTGCAACTGAAAAATTTACTTTAGAGAAGGACCTTCAGGCTCTTGCCACCCATCCATTCTGCCACTGTCCTTTTTCCTTGCAGAATAATGAAAACCTCAACCACACAAAATAGTCTGTCCTAAAGAAAGTCACTTCCACTCCAAGCACCTCATTTCAGGCAAACATTTCTATTTCTTTCTTTTTTTTCTTTTTGGAGACAAGGCGCAACACTGTCAACCAGACTAGAATCAGTGGCATGATCAAAGCTCACTGCATTCTCGAACTCCTAGCTTCAAGTGGTTCTCCTACCTCAACTTCCTGAGTAGCTGGGACCAAGGGCACACACCACCATGCCCAGCTAATTTTTTTATCTTTTGCAGAGATGGGGTCTTACTAGCCAGGCTGGTCTCAAAATTCTGGCCTCAAGTGATCCTCCCTCCTCAGTCTCCCAAAGTGCTGGGATTATTGGTGTGAACCACCACACCTGGCTGAGTTGGTTCATTTAACACTAGCAGAATAACTCAGCCAGCATATGGATACACCCTCCATAAAAGCTAAGTGCTGTTTATACCACACAGAAAACTTTGCTGTATATAGAAAAAAACTGAGAGTAAACTTATAGCTTCATTGAATGAAGGTATGGATGTGAAGTACCAGGCATTTTGACCTGGCTGGATGTAGTGAAAGCAGCATAGCACTGAGAGAATAGGACCTTAAATTTTAATTTCAACTCTTCTGCAGATTATCTATACATAATAATTGTTAGTAGTACTGTAATTATAGATCTCATTTGCTACATGTTCATTAATTCTTTAAATCCATTTATTTTATTTTCACAACTGTCTGAGGTAAGTGTATTATTACTTTTTGCAGAGTAGAAAACTGAAGTTAAGCAGTTATATAACTTTCCCAGGATCACAGAGATAGAAATAGATTGAATTTGGATTCAACCCAGGTCTGTTGTCAAAACTTTGCCAGGAGTTTCCCAAAATGAAGTGATTGTACTACTTGTGGTTTCCCCGATGATTTTAGACGGTACATAGATTATCTTTTTTATATTATCTATTTAAAGCTAGATCATTGTGGTTATAATAGATCTTTCTAAAATTAAGTACGAAAGGGAGTGAATTTTAAAAATTAAATAAAATTGAGCCAGCATGGTAGCTCATGCCTGTCATCCCAACACTTTGGGAAGCTGAAGTGGGAGGATCGTTTGAGATCACTTCAAGACCCACCTAGGCAATATAGCGAGACACCCCCCCCTCCCCGAATCTCTACAAAACAAAAATGATATATGGGCAGGGTGGTGTATACCCATAGTCCCAGCTACTCGGAAAGCTGAGATGAGAGGATTGCTTGAGCCCAGGAGTTCAAGGTTGCAGTGAGCTGTAATTATATCACTGCACTCTAGCTTAGGCAACAAAGCAAGACTCAGTCTCAAAAAAAAAAAAAAAAAAAAAAAAATTAGATTAATAACTAAAAAGCTTTAACGATATGTGATTAATTTTTTAAATATTACTAATACATTGGTACTCAGATATAGCAAAATTTATGAAGGTGGATCTCAAATGTCTGAACTTAGGACTTGCTATTCTTAGTTTTGCTTATACACTAGCTATCTAATTTAACCTCTCAGAACCTCCGTTTTTCACTTTGCAAATGTGGGCTAGGGGCAGCTGGACCACATGAGAACTCCGTAAATGAGTTGGTGTAGGAGTTATTTTTTAGTTCACTGAAGCCTTGTGTTTTGAGTCCGTGGAGGGATGATCTGTCCTCTTGGTGCGTATGGTGCTGGTCTTAATGGATGGGGAAGGAGCAAGGAAGATGGGCAAGTGAAAGAAGCAAGGGAACATCTCCTTCTTCCCCTGGAAATGCCAGAAATTCCCAGAGAAGGGGATGGAGACAATGAGAGAGAAAGGCAGACCTGCCTTTAATCTACCAAGTAATGTTTTAAGACAATCCACTTGGGGAGACTGGGTGGGTAGCAGAGGTTGAGGACTTTCCAGCTATAAAATACTGTTATGTAATAAGGGTTTTCTAACTTATTGTAGATTTCTGCAGAGATTGCAAAAGGGGCACTTATGGGTCTCTTGCCTAAACCCCCAAAGCATGAAGCTCCTCTCACAATTGAATTTCCAAATTTGGACAAGACTTCTGCAGAATGGCTGAAGGTCAATGGTCTGAAAGGTAAACCCTTAAAGAGGGCAGAATCTGGGTAACGTGTGATGACTAAAGGTTAAACTCTTTAGTGCTCTCTGGGAAGTGCCTTAACTCCCCATCCTCCCCACTATTTATTTTTTCAGCCAAGAAATTAAGCCTTTACCAGGTTCTGGCCCCTAATGCATTCTCTCCTGTGGAGGAATTTGTGCCTATTCTCCAGAAAACCGTATCATCAACTATCCACGAGGTAATTCAAATTCAGTTCAGAGTTCATGCCAGTCCCCTGCAGGGGAGCTTTTCTGTGGTTTTTCCTATTTTCCTAAAAATTCTTGGCAACAAAAGTCACAAGTGGGCCTGGAGGAGGGAGAGCCTGGGAGTCGGATGCAAGCCTTTCCCCCAGGACTCAGGCATACTCATCAAATCTACTGTCACTGCTGTTTCTCAAAGATCTGAAATGAAAACTTAGGAGAGAGGGAAGAGGAAGTATATAGACACCACAGTCACCTCCTTTGTGAAGGTTTCCTTCCTTTCCATTCAAGACAGATTTGTTCCCTTATGTCCTCACTGTTCCTTATGCAGACTTACCTTTGCTCCGATAAAGTGCTAATGCATGTATTTGTTACAAGTCTAAATCTCTATCAGTCACCTACAGCTTTGGTCCCTGAATAAAGAAAAAAATAAATCTCTATCAAGTATGAAGTATCTAAAGAAAATATTGTCTTCTCCAACTCCCTATTAACAAAAATTATTTTTTGTTTGTTTTTTATTTTTTGTCTTCGAAATCTTTTAAAAATATGGAACACTTCATGAATTTGCATGTCATCCTTGAGCAGGAGCCATGCTAATCTTCTCCATATTGTTCCAATTTTGGTATATGTGCTACCAAAGCGAGCACATCCCAATAATTATTTTAAGTCAGCAGTCAGTGAATGGCTCAGTGGGTGGGTAGTTGGAAGGATGGAGAGGAGGAAAAGAATGATGAACAGGTGTATGGATGGAAATGTGAACGGATGGATGGAAATGTGAAGAGCAGATGGAAGCGTGGGAGGGAAAAAAAATGCAAGGATGAGTGACATAATGGAATAATGGGCATGCAAAAGGATGACAGTAAAAATTAAAGTAAGAATGGAAGAATGGAGTAGTGAAAGGATAGAGAAACAGAAGGAAGAAATGAGAGATGAAGAGAAAGATAATGTGGAAATGAAAGGCTGAAAGGAAAGAAAGAGGAGTGAGGGATGTGCAGTTCTGGCTGGGGGTGGGTGGATGGATGACAAGGTAGATAGAAGGATATGACTTGGTGGAGGGTGAAAGAACAGGATGAACAAATTGAATTTTCAAAGTGTCTGTGAAGGCCCCTCTGGATTCCCAAACCTAAGAAATCATGACAGTATGGTTTTTATTTTTTTTTACAGTTTTTGGCCAGGGCTGGGTCTGAACCCGTCACCTCCAGCATATGGGGCTGGGGCCCTACCCCTTTGAGCCACAGGCGCCACCCATGACAGTATGTTTTAAGGTCTCCTCCTCTGTTCTCCCACCAAAGCCCTCCAACCATATTGTAATGACCCTGATGTTCAGAATTGTCTCCCAGGACAGCAGCCTGGCTTGCTGCGGGGCACGGCCCATACAGGGCCCTCTGTTTGCCAGCTCCAGACAGGCAATGACCTGGCCGTGGTAGTGGAGGTGGCAAGACAATGTATGTAGGGGGATGGGCAGGGAGTAGAGGCAAATAATCTGGCCCTGGCTGTGTTCAGAGCACATTTTCTTCTTGTGCATCTGATTTGGAGAGCCCCGTGCCCAAATCAAACTGAGAATCCTTTCTCACGCATGCTTCTGGTCTCCCATTGCCTGTCCTGCCCTTGTCTGAGCACAGAAGGCAATGGTACAATTTGAATGGCACGACGGGACAGTGAAGAATATTCACGTGGACCCGCCCTTCCTCTATGAGTACCAGGTCAGTGATGGGTCCAATCAGTCAGAACCTGTTTCTTTCTGGGATAAGGAAAGGGGACTGGGAGGAAAGTGTAAGGAGAGACCTGGAGTTTTCTCTACCTGCCTCCCTAAGCAGGGACCTTGATGCCACAAAGTCTCTAGTCCTCTGGGACAAGATCTACCTTCTGTCCATTTGACACAATGAAATACTTTGTTCTTCCTGGTCTTTGGCAGATTTGTTCATGATTTAGTAGAAGGGCCACACTGCCTGGCTACCCAAGGACTTAACATGCCATTCCCAGAAGCCAGCTGGGGTACACCCACTTCCTCCAGACCCTTCATGCCTACCTATTGCCCAGGCCCTTACAGTGGCCCATACTTTTGCAGAAACAGCTCAGCAGAGCTATAAGGATGTATGAGTGGCGGATCGAGTGGCTCTCTCTGGCCAGCCGAAGAATCTGGGGTACCGTCTGTGAAAAAAGGTACCTTTCCCCACACAATGCTCTTGTTCATCATTTACCCAACTCCTCAGTTCCCTGGTGGTATAGCATCAGAGGCTGTCACTCAGATTAGGGTTCAGAAATCTCTCAGCAGACCTCCTGGAGGGGGAAAAAATCATCACCACCATCATGAACATTGGTTAACATGATCTTTGTGTCACTCAGGATTCTTGCAGTTAAAAACAGGAACTAAATGCAAATTGGCTTAAACAAGGCAAAGTCTGATTAAGGTTACTGAAAATTCTAGCATAGATTTGATGTCTGTCTTCAGGCCTGGCTGCATTCAGAGATTTGTTCATGTCAGGTGGCAAGATAGCAGCTTCCAAACTTAACTTTCTGCCTGCTCAGCACTCCCAGGGCTTTGGGCATCAGCCCAGCCATGAGCCTCTTGCTCTGGCCAGGGAGGTGTGATGATCTAATTGTTTAGGTTCAAACGCCTACCCTAGAAGCTTGGAGTGGGGTCACCATCACTCAACTCAAATGGGTTGATGGAGGCAGAGGTGTTTCCCAAATTAAAAATCAGGATACTGTCGCCAGATGAGGTAATGGATGCTGAATAGGGAGAAACAATAGGTATCCATTACAGTTGTTATAATCACTCTTTACTTCATTTGATGTGTTACCATTGACAAAATATTATACTTCATAATATTATACATCCATTATGTAATTTAATTCTCAAAACAACCTTATGAGAGTCTAATTACAAATAGTTCATAGTTAAATACATCACAGATCAGAGAGGTTTTGAGATTTGCCTAAGGCCACACGGCTGTATGAAGTGGAATTTGAACCAAGGTCTCCTGACTCTAAAGCCAGTGGATTTTCTTTTGCTGCCCTCAGCTGTCTCAAAATGAGAATGGGGGAAGAGGTGGGAACATAAGATTTGTGGTAGTAAAAGGAGAGGAAAACCAAATGAAGCTAAAGATCTTAAAACAGGTGAGAATAAACAAAAAGATAAAAACATTTCCCAAGAGGTCCAGGTATGTGTAGTTCCTTATCTTACTTGCGCACCTGGCTTCTGTTTTCCTACAAAGACCCCCCCAACCTAGAAAAATATTCTATGCTAGTTCTTGAAAACAAAGAATTTACAGAGATTATTTTATGAAGCCCCTGCCCCTTAAAACGTCTCCACCCTGAGTCTTTATTCCATTATAGAACCTCCTGGGAGAGACGGTTCCATGACCCCCTTAGTCTACCATTGTAACCCCATCTTGGTTGCCCTCAAACTGTGGAGCATAGTTTGGCCAGCTATGAGTTTGGCAAGCAGAATCCCCCTGGAAAAAACTTTAAATAGTAAAATGGAACAAAATAAACATTATCTGAGAGATTCAATGCTCCTCGTAAAGCTTGTGTTTCCTTGTAGGGTGGTTATACTGCTCGATATCTCTGTGACCAATTCCGTGTACATTATTCATATCCAGCACTCCCTGCGGCTGCTGCTGGAGGAGCAACTGTCCAACAAGGACTGCTTCAACCTCATCGCGTATGTTTCTCAGAGTTTCTGGTATCAAGGGCGGGTTCGTGTGTTTAGATCCCAGCAATGGGCTGAGGCTTTGGGACATAGCTGTATGACAGATATTGATGTTACAGGCACCCACCATCCTAGGATGGTCACTGGTTTATCTGATTTGGATGATCTTCTTTAGGTCATTGAATAATTAAATGGTTGCAGCACTGTCCCACTGGGGCAAAGGTGGTAAGTGGCCCCAAAACACATGGCTTGATCTGTCAGGATAAAGTAACTCAGCCCATTGCCCCATTTGGCTTTCAAAGTTTTGAACACAAAAAGAGAAAAGGCAGGGCCCAGTTATATCCTCATCTTGGCCCTCTGCTTGGTTCTAGCAAGCCTCACTATTTCAAACATTTAGGCTTCTAATTCTAAGTTTAAATAAAAACTTTGTGTCTAAGTTTGAGTTTTATATATGTATAAATGGCAGGCAATTTTTAAAATCAATATATAGTTTTAAAATTATTATATATAATTATATGTAGTTTTTTTCTTTCTTTCTTTCTTTCTTTTTTTTTTTTTTTGAGATAGAGTCTCACTTTGTTGCCCTCGGTAGAGTGCTGTAGCATCACAGCTCACGGCAACCTCCAGCTCTTGGGCTTAGGCAATTCTCTTGCCTCAGCCTCCCGAGTAGCTGGGATTACAGGTGCCCGCCACAACATCCAGCTATTTTTTGTTGTTGTTACAGTTTGGGCGGGGCCGGGTTTGAACCCCCCACGCTCGGTATATAGGGCCGACACTCTACTCACTGAGCCATAGGCATGCCTTTTTTTTTTTTTTTTTTGTTTTTTGACCGTCTTACTCTGTCTCCCAGGCTAGAGTGCAGTGGCATCATCATAGTTTATTGCAACCTCAAGCTTCTAGGCTCAAGCAGTCCTCCTGCCTCAGCTTCCCAAGTGGCTGGGACTTATACTGCCATGCTTAATTTTTCTATTTTGTTTTTGTAGAGACATGGCTCTCACTCTTACTCAGGCTGGTCTCAAACTGCTGACTTCAGGTGATGCTCCTATTTTAGCCTCCCAAAATGGTAGGATTATGGGCATGAGCCACCGTACCCAGCCTATATTTTTTAAATTTATAAACTAAAAATTATATATCATTTTAACTAATTAGGGAAGACACTAAGAAGTATACATTTTTAGACATCCTTACACCAAATAGGGAGTATTCTAAATCTATTATGTCAGCAGTTAGTATTAGTCTATACCAGACCTTAATCTTACCCCCAATAAATTCTACCAAAAAAAGGCTTAGAGAAATGTTTTAGACAATAGTTCAATTCATTTATCTATACATTCAACAAAGTGTATGTATGTATTTACTTTAGAAACAGGGTCTTGCTCTGTCACCCAGGCTGCAGTGCAATGGGACACTCATAGCTCACTGCAATCCCAAGCTCCTGGCCTCAAGAAATCCTCCCACCTCGGCCTCCAAAAGTGCTAGGATTACAGGCAAGAGCCACCATACCCAGCTTCAACAAAGCTTTATTGAAAACCTGCCATGTACCAGTCACTGTGGTAGGGACTGAAGATGTGGAAACAAACACGCACAATACCTGTCCATGAGGAAAATATGGCCTAGTTGTGTCATGTCAATAAAGGCATGTCAATAAATAAATGCTATGAAGAATTTTTCTTTTCTTTTCTTTCTTTTTTTTTTTTTTTTTTTTTTTAGACAGAGCCTCACTATGTCACCTTCAGTAGAATGCTGTGGCCTCACAGCTCACAGCAACCTCAAACTCTTGGGCTTAACCAGTGGCTCTCAACTTTCCTAATGTCGTGACCCTTTAATACAGTTCCTGTGGGTTGCGACCCACAGGTTGAGAACCACCGGCTTAAGCCTGGGGTTAGGTGATATCTCAAGGTAGTTTTGATTTGCATGTCTCTGCTGATTAGGGCTTAAGCCCACGAGTTTGAGGTTGCTGTGAGTTGTGACACCACAGCACTCTACCAAGGGTGACATAGTGAGACTTTCTTTAAAAAAAAGAAAGAAAGAAAGAAGAAAGAAAGACAAAAAAGAATGAAGGAGATTGATTTGAGTGTGTATAGCAAAATGTCTGCAGTAAGTCCAAAGGACTGGAAACAAGCAGGTTATAAATAGTGCATATTATGTAATTCTATTTCTTTCTTTTCTTTTTTTTTTTTTTTTTTTTCCTGAGATAGAGTCATACTCTGTTCCTCCAGGCTAAGGTACCCTGGTGTAAGCGTAGCTCATAGCAATCTCAAACTCCTGGGTTCAAGTGATCCTCCTGGCGCAGCCTCCTGAGTAGCTGGGACTACAGGCACCAACCACAACACCTGGCTAATTTTTTCTATTTTTAGTGGAGATGGGGTCTTGCTCTTGTTCAGGCTGGTCTTAAACTCCTGAGCTCAAGGGATCCTCCTGCCTCAGCCTCCCAGAGTGCTAGAATTATAAGTGTGAAGCACTGTGCCTGGGCTATAATTCCATTTCTATAAAATATAAATTTACCTATAAATTTTGTTTAACTCCAAGGGACCATAGAGCCATAAAGGTAATAGAAATTGGAGAAAGGAGCAATAAAATTCGAGGAATTTCCATATTCTGTACACTGCTGGAATTTTTGTCCAACTTGAAGAGAGGATTTAAAATCTGACTATAATAGAGATATTTCCACCTGTGGTGGGAGGGGAAGTCAGCGTTAATATTTGCCAGGGCGCCTCAGTGGGGAGGCTTAACTGCAGATGGCCAAGGAGATGAAGAGGGGCTGGTACACTATTTTTCCAGGGAGTACGTCCATATAGGGAAAAGAGGAAGGAGAGAGAAGTTGCTCAAAGAGTACCTTCCAGGGGAAGGGGGGAATTATTTTTAAGTATGGGGAAGCTTAAACATGTAGAAAAGCAACCAGGGAGAGAGAAGCGAAGGAAAGATGGGTATGTGTATATGTGAGGGGGTAACTGTGGGGTATTCTCAGAAGAGAGTATCATTGGTGAGGTCTGAGCTCCCATGAGGAATTACTCTTGTATTAGAGATGGGACCTCTTTTCCTTGATAAAGGGGATAAATCCTCTTCTTGAAGGTCTTACATTCTGTCTTATATAGTTGGGCATGGTGGCTCGTGCCTGTAATCCTAGTACTCTGGGAGGCCGAGATGGGTGGATCAGATCAGGAGTTCAAGACCAGCCTGAGCAAGAGTAAGACTCTGTCTCTAAAAAATAGCCAGGCGTTGTGGAAGGCACCCATAGTCCCAACTACCAGGGAGGCAGAGACAAGAGAATTGCTTTAAGCCCAGGAGTTTGAGGTTCCTATGAGCTATGATACCTTAGCACTCTACCCAGGGTGAAAAAGTGAGACTCTGTCTCTAAACAAAAAATTCTGTCTTATAAGGAAAATTAGATGATGTACATTTTTAAAAAAAGGAATTATAGTGTGGATGGAGAGGTGATGTGCTATTAAATATGAGGAGAGCAGTGCTTGGGGAGGTTAGAAGGGAGACACAGGTGGAGCTCAACGCATGTGCTGGGATATGTCATGACCAGCAAGGAAGGTTCATGGCTGGCCCAATAACATTTTAGGGAAGTCATCAGAATTTGGCACCCCTAAAGCCTCTAGAATCCTCAGAGTTGGGCTGCAGCATGCACATGGCCCCTGCCATAAACAAGCCCTCTTTGCTTCTTCAAAGGTTCGGAAGCACAGTCAAAAGCTGGAGGCCTGAGATGGTTCCTGTGAGCCACGACAATTTACAGAGTGCCTGGCGGTAGGTGACGGGTGGAGATACTGCTGCTGTGTCCAAAGGCAGCCTGGAGGCTGCTGTGTTCTCCATTCCCCTCTCCAGCACCAACCAGCTCTCTAGCATCCTTGTCTTCACACAGCCATGGGCAGATATTGGAAAACAGCTGCCTTCTGCCCACTGCTCCCCTTCTGGCTCATGGGGTCCTCCTTCAGGACACCTGCCCTTGCCTCCCCAGGTGGGCCCTGAGCCTACAGTGTTGGGGCAGCAGGAACGTCCTGGGAGCCCTGCGGAAGGCTGTGGAAGTGGACTTCAAGGACAAAGACAAGCACCAATCACAGGGCATCTACCTCTTCACAGGGGGCATCCCTGACCAGGACATGGTGGGTAGACCATATCCTGGGTGTCTGTTATCCTTTGTGACCAATCCATTTTCCCTTGGCAGGGACACCAATATTTTGTCCAACATGATTTTCTATACCAGCTCTACCCAAGCTTTAAAGTACAGACAAGCATCTGGGGATATTGTGAAAATGTAGACCCTGGTTCGGTAGGTCTGGAGTGGGGCCTGAGAGTCTGTATTTCTAATAGGCTCTCAGGGGTTGCTTTCAGGTCCAGCTCCCCCACCACACCCTATCAAGCTGTTTATGTCCTCTTGGTGCCAAAGTGCAAGTACACTGTAGGCCCTCAGAAAATACGATTAGGCTGGACAGACCAGAGAGCCCAGAAGCTTCATGGCCCTCAGCTGTGAGGCCTTCTCTCCCCGCACAGCCCATACTCAGCTCCTACGTGGCCGAGGTCTGTGGGGGCTGCGACCTCCGGCTGAATGTATGTCTCTTCTATGTGGGTGAGCCACCGATGGACACCATGCCCCCAGCCTGCTATGCCAGCCGCACTGACACAGCTGCTGCCTACAGGGAGGTCACCCGGGCTGCTGGTGGCCGCTTCCACTGGTTTGGAGAAACAGGTGTGTGAGTGGCCCCTTTGCCCTTCTCTTTCCAGATAGTTGTCTTAGCACCAGCAGAGCTCCCTTATACCAGGGAAGCATTCCAGAGAAGTGAAAATTACATTTAAATGTAAAATTACTGGCTCGGCACCCATAGCTCAGTGAGTAGGGTGCCGGCCACATACACCAAAGCTGGCGGGTTCGAGCCCAGATTGGGCCTGCTAAACAACAATGACAACTGAAACCAAAAAAATAGCTGAACGTTGTGGTGGGTGCCTGTAGTCCCTGCTACTCTGGAGGCTGAGGCAAGAGAATCACTTAAGCCCAAGAGTTTGAGGTTTCTGTGAGCTGTGAGCTGTGACACTCTGGCACTCTACTGCACTCTACCGAGGGCAACATAGTGTGAAATTCTGTCTCAAAAAAAAGTAAAATTACTGTCCTAGAGGTGGACAGTCAAAATGGTTGTTCAACAATGTGAATATACTTAATGTCATTGAACTGTATATTTTAAATGATTAAAACGGTAAATTTTATATCAGATATATGTTGCCATATTTTTAAAAGTTTAAACAAAGTAAAACTTTGAAAGTATGTTATGGTAGGTACAGTGGCTCATGCCTGTAATCCTAGCATTCTGGGAGGCCGAGGGAGGAGGATCCCTTGTGCTCAGGAGTTTGAGACCAGCCTGAGCAAGGGAAAAATCCTGTGTCTAATAAAAATAGAAAAACTAGCTGGGCATTGTGGTAGGTACCTGTAGTCCCAGCTACTCTGGAGATTGATGCAGTGGGGGACCATTTGAGCTCAAGAGTTTGAGGTCAGGGATGCCCCCTGTGAAGAGATAGATGCCCTGTGATAGGTTGCTTGAGGTTGCTGTGAGTTAAGTTGATGCCAGGGCACTCCAGCCTGGGGCAACAGAATGAGAGTCTGTCTCAAAAAGCAAACAAACAAACCAACAGCCTGAGCAAGAATGAGACCCCATCTCTACAAAAAATACAAAATTAGCTGGGTATGAGCCTGATTTCCTAGCTACTCAGGAGGCTGAGGCAGGAGGATTGGCTGAGCCCAAGAATTTGAGGTTGCTGTGAGCTATAATCTCACCACTGCATCTAGCCAGGGTGACAGAGTCTGACCCTGTCTCAAAAAAAAAAAAAAAAAAAGGTATTTTAGAATGTCACAACTAGACGGTACCCTGAAGATCCCTTAGATTAATGTTTCCCAAAGGGTAGTATGTTCACAACAGGTGACTGGCAAGATAGCTGTCAATGGTAGATGAAGCAACATTTTTTTATTATGACAGTTATATGCTTATTTTATCATTCCTAGAAAAATACTGGCTTTTCCACTTTCGGCAGTGGTATCAATCTGCTTTAAGTACACAGTCATGCATCACACAATGATATTTCAGTCAATGATGAACTGAATATACATACAACAATAGTCCTTTAAGATTATAATAACATATTTTTACTGTACCTTTTCTAAGTTTAGATTTGCTTCACTACACAACTACTTAGCATTGTGTTACAATGACCTACAGTATTCAGCACAGTAACAGGCTGCGCTGTTTTGCTGGGAACACTAAGCTATACCATACAGCTTCAGTATGTAGTATGCTAGGTGCTAGGCCATCCAAGTTTGTGTAAGTGTGCTCCGTGATGTTCACACAATGAAATCACTAACAATGCATTTCTCAGACCATGTCTCCATCATTAATCAGTGCTTGATTTTGCTTGTAAGTAAACACAAACTGAGTGGATTAAAATACACATTTGAAATAAATAATGGTTTAAAGGGTATACAGATAAGACATAAAACATGACAGTGATATGGGAGTGACTGGGGCCTGCAGGGGTGGGGAACCTGCATCCTTAACATTACATTTGGCCTTCTAGGTCCTTAAGTGTGGCCTTTTGCCCATACTTACAGAACAAGCCTTTTATTAAAAAGGGGTGCAGCAGAGAAAGATGAAGCTTTTTTTGCTTCCTTTGGTGCTTAAAAAGAAACAATCTTGAAATCAGAAGGTTCCCCACCCTGTCTAGTGCATTCCAGCCTCTCTGATTAATAAATGGAGTAATTCCCAGGGATGCAATGTGCCTGTGGTTACAAAGTTAGTGGTTGAACTCTGGGTCCTGTTTCCAAGCTCTTTCTTTCCTCAAAAGTGCTGGGTGTGTACATTTAAACTATTGGTAATTGTCACTAATAATAGCACAGAACAGGTATTACGTGTCAGACACAGTTCTAAGCATTTCACAGATACAGGTTGGATATTCCTTACCCTACTTGCTTGGGACCAGAAGTGTTTTAGATTGCAGATTTTTTCAGATTTTGGAATACTTAACAGGTTGAGCATCCCAAATCTGAAAATCTAAAATATAAAATGCTCTAGTGAGCATTTCCTTTGAAGCATCATGTTGGTGCTCAGAAAGTTTCAGATTTTGGAGCATTTCAGATTTTAAATTTTCGAGTTTCGGGTGCCAATCTGTATTATGATTTGTTCCTCACAATAACCCTCTGATGTAGGTGATTATTATCCCCATTTGACAGATAGAGAAGCTGGGACACAGAGCTCAAAGGAGCACAGATAGTTAAGTGTTGGAAATGGGAGTTGAATCCAGGCAGCCCAGCCTTAGAGTCTGTCTTTAGCCATAATACTCCAGCCCCTCTCAAATGAGACATCAGTGTTCACTGTACACATTACCTACTATAAAAATTCCAAGGTAGATCCTTTTATTCACTTGAGTGGCAAGACCTTTGCACCTGACCTGCTTTACTTGTGGCCCTAGAGTGCAAGGCCAGCCTCACTGTAGGTGACCACACCATACCTGCCCATCCCCTTCACCACTGGATAAGGGAGAGGGCAAGCTAGCTCCGTCCCTTAAGGTCCCACCCTAACCCTTGAGCTCCAATCACCTCCAAAGGTGCTTCCAGATGTGGACACTTGCCAGGATCCACACTCCCTTCCCATGCTTACAATATGCTTTGCTTCCAGGCATTTATGAGAGTGATGACATCAATGCCATCATGTCTGAGATGGAGAAGGCTTTCAACTACTCCCAAAAGGTATGCCTTGGGCACAGACCAAAGGACAACCCTGGCTCCTGTATTCATTTCCTGTGGTTGCTTAGACATTTTTTCTCTCATATTTCTGGAGGCTAGAAGTCTAGAATCAAGGTATCAGCAGGGCCATCCTACCTCTGAAGGCCCTAGGGAAAATTCTTCCTTCTGGTGGTGGCTGGTGTTTGTTTTGGTATGGGGGGGTTGTTTGTTTGTTTTGTTAAATGGCACTGGATGCTCATTTAAAATGGCAAGGAAGACTTTAAGACTATTGCAATAGGGGAGAGAGATTGAACAGAACTCTAATAATAGCAAAGGCAGATGAGGATTGATAGCTAATGAGCAGAGTCAGTGGATGGAAAATTACTAAAAGGAACTTGATTAGCTATCATAGGTAGGGGATTCATGCTACAGGCTGGCCAAAGATTTAGGTATCAAGGTGGGAGATGAAGAATTTGGTCAGATATCAAGGGTAGGGAGGGGCTCACTAACCTGACTTAGCTTAGGATTCTTTGCTAAGTGTCTACAACTGGGTTCAACAGGTCAAGGTCTTTTTGAAAAGGAGGCTTGAAGAAGCCTATAAATTTGCTCAAGGAGGGCGTCTTTGTCATCAGTAATGCTTCAATCTTCCTTGGTTTATGGCAGAATAATTCCTGTCTGTGCCTTTGTCTTCACATGATTATCTTCTTTCTGTGTGCGTCTGTATCTCTTCTCTTATAAGGAAACTAGTCATATCAGAGTAAGGGCTCATTTTACTCCAATATGTCCTCATCTTAATTTACATCTTAAATATACCTGCAAAGATTCTATTTCCAAGTAAGGTCACATTTATGGGTCCTGGGGCTTCAGATTTTAGCCTATCTTTTGAACAGACACAACTCACCCCATCTCAACTTTGCTCTTTGTGGCCTGATCCACTGCCACCCAAGGCTTCAGGTCAACCATGAGTGTTTCCCATAAGTCATTGGTGGCATTATAGTGAAGGTCTAGATGCTGTACCATCTGGCCTCCTTTGAGTTCCTTGAACACATCAAGCTCATTCCTAAACTCCAGGTCTTTACATCTGCTGTTTCCTCTGCCTTCCATCCCCCACCTCAGATCTTCTGTGGCTTGCCGCTTATTATTCAAGATGATGGGGGTTAGGTCCAAACAAGCTTTATTTGTGAGAATGCCAGCGATTCTGAAGAACAGAGAGAGTAGTCTCTCAACTCCGTTCTGCCTCAGTTATAATTCGAATAACTTTTATAATGAAATACAAGGACCTGAAAATTTTAACTTTATCTGATAGGAAATAATATGTTAGTCTCCAGTCTAACAATGTAAAATGTATAAACAACAGAAAGGCTATTTTCACTTTTAAAAAATTTTTAAGGGAATAATCAGAGAAAATACCATGTCATTAAAGTAACCTTTACTCTCCAACATCATAACATCTATTGTCTATGTGTGACTACCTCCTCAGAGCCTCCTGAGATAAACATCCTCCCAGTCACGGAGAAATCTTAACTACATAATCCTGGGGGCTGAGCAGACTGGGTCAGCTGTACTGCTTCAGCTCAGCTTCTCAGACTCCATCTTGCAGACCACTTTTCTGGCTTCACTAACATGTCACTTCCTCAAAGAGGGGAGCTGAGCAGTACAAGTTGTAGTTAGAGAGGTAGGAAGGAGTTGGATCATGTTAGGAGCAATGAGAATGGGAATAAGGGAACAGACATGAGAACACTTAGGAAAGAATTGACCAAACTTGTAACTGACTGTGTAGAGTGAGGAAGAAGAAGAAATCCAGAGTAATGACCATGTTCCTCATTGGAGGACCTGGCAGGCAGTAGTGCCATAGGTCCCAGGTGTGGAGAAGAGTCCCAAACAGGAGAAGAGCCCATGGGAAGTTCAGGGCAGGTGGGCTTGGCACAAAGGTAAGTTTGCGGGGCTTTGAAATACTAAGTGAAGGTATCCTACAAACAGATAGGAAAAGATATGGCTGCGGATAGAGATTTGGGGCAGTTTAAACCATGGTGGTAGACAGTGTGTTGGGGCCATGGCCCAGGGAAGGGAAGCGTCATGAAGGACTCTTCTCTGATTCACCATTTGCAGAGGGACTCAGCTCCTTGACTGGACTGTGGCAAGGCCACATGTCCATGTTCTTTTCCTCCGTGGCCATTGGATGGGCAGATTTATGGCTCCCCTGGCCCTGCCTGAGCTGTCTTCCTGACACCAGGGCCCTTTGATGCTATATTTATTTATTTATTTGAGACAGAGTCTTACTATGTTGCCCTCGGTAGAGTGCCATGGCATCATAGCTCACAGTGACCTCAAACTCTTGGGCTTAAGTGATTTTCTTGCCTCAGCGTCCCAAGTAGCTGGGACTACAGGCACCGACCACAACACCCAGCTATTTTTTTTTTGTTGTTGTTGTTGTTGGTTGTTGTTGCAGTTGTTTAGCTGGCCCAGGCTGGGTTTGAACCCTCCACCCTCAAGAGTATGTGGCTGGCGCCGTAACCACTGTGTTATGGGCACCAAGCCCATTTGATGCTTTTTAAAATCTCTCTTCTCAGGTGCACGTCATTCCCATTCCCTGGTCTTAACAACTCATTTATAAGGTGTTAATGGGCAGTAATGGCTTAATCCACGCTTTCTTAGGATGCTTCTTTGCTTTTGAGTAACACCATCCAGAGCTTTCCCTTAGAATAATTACTGGAGAAGGACCTTGCAGGCAATTGAGAAATTTGTAGGCAAAAGGAACCCAGTATTATGACACCATTATTGCACCCACATCTGGAGTCTGCCATGGCATACAGTGAGCTGACCAGCACACATGCAGGCTACAGCGTCTTACAACAGAAGGAGTGCTGGCTTTGAACCAGCCCCACCCGGTTTTGAATTAAAGCCTCTTTACATACTAGTAGTATTACCTTGGACAAGAACCTTAAGCTCACAGACCTTTGGTTTCCTCATCTGTAAAATGGGAGTAAGGGGCTCAGTGCCCATAGCACAGTGATTATGGCACCAGCCACTTATACCAGGGATGGTGGGTTCGAACCCCGGCCTGGGCCAGCTAAACAACAACGACAACTGCAACAAAAAATAGCCAGGTGTGGGCAGCTCCTGTGGCTCAAAGGAGTAGGGCACCAGCCCCATATGCTGGAGGTGGCAGGCTCAAACCTGGCCCTGGCCAAAAACTGCAAAAAAATAAAATAAAATAAAATAATAATAATAATAATAATAATAAATAGCCAGGCATTGTGGCAGGTGCCTATAATCCCAGCTACTTGGGAGGCTAAGGCAGGAGAATTGCTTGAGCCCAGGAGTTTGAGGTTGCTATGAGCTGTGACACCATATCACTCTACTGAGGGCGACAGAGTGAGACTCTGTCTCAAAAAGAAAAAAAAAAATGGGGGTAAGGTAGCACCTCCTCTACCAGCCAAGCTGGAATGTTCTTATTGGCATAATATTAACTAGCCCTGTGCCTGGTGTTTCCCAAGACCTCCACACCTGGGGTTTTCAGTTAGTAGGACTGATCCACAGCACTGTCCCCCCAGGTGGCATTCTAGGGACAAAAAGAAAAGTCCAGGGGTGCCATGGGTTCCAATAGACCCAGGCATTCCTGCCGTGTAGGTATGTGCATGTCTGTCCATCTGTCTACCGTGGCGAGGGTGCTACTAACCTTCAATCCCATTGCAGTGTGCCTTACTAGTGGCCTCCCTGAAGAACCAATCAGGAAGAAAACAGGGAAGTGCAGCCCTCCAGAAAGAAAAGCCAAGGATGCTGCTGCAGAGAAGCCAGCCCAAGAAACTCTGTTCTACCAAGCCTGTGACCCCCTCGGTGGCCAGAATGGTTTGACTCCCCTCCCAAATAACACACAAAATGTTTGGTTTCCACTTTGGCTCCTGGTCGTTCCTGGGTCTTAAGATGTCTGGGCCAGGCCCCCGAGCCCAGGGCCAGTGGGGATGGGACTATTTTCCGTGGTGAGTGTCCCCTAGATGCCCTTCACCCTAGCCCCCAGGGGGAGAAACTCCCCTAAGGGACCTGCTTTTCTGCTTGGGAGCTCCTATGGATGTCCCTCCTTGCGTTTGGCTCTGCCTGCCTATCCTAGCATCATCCCTAACCTAGTAACAAGGACCATGGAATTGACAGCCACTGTCATATCTGTTACCTCATCATAGACAGTCTCTCAGGGAAAAGGAATTAGGGTCTCTAATAGATTCTTGCTGCTGCTGCCAGGGCTTAGTGGGGGCCTGACTGGAACCTGAGAGTGACCTTTGCCTACTGGGGCTTAGCCCCATCCAGGGCCTGGCAAATCTGTCCTGCATGCAATACCCATTTCACCTCAGTGGTCAGAGGGGCCTCCAGAGGAAAGAGCATGGACACTGCTGTGCTTGTGGGTTGAAGGGGCACTGAAACCTGCGAGCTCCTCAGCATTTCACTGGATGATAGGCACTTGTGAACACAACACATTTTCAAAATGAGGAAACCTATCCCAGCCAGGATGTAGCTTATCCCTAGCGAAAGGGCTGCATTTCCAGGGGATGCTGTGCATACCAGCACTGCCCCCATTCAAAGAACTCCATATTTGGGGAGCCAGTCCATGCCCATCACCCTCTCTTGCCTTCTCAATCTCAGGGTCTGATTCGTATGCTGAGCTGACCCATTATGAGGAAGCTTAGGCTATTTCAGGCAGGGCCTCTAATGGGCCCTCCTGTTGCCAGGCTGGGGGCTCTGAGCATGCCAGTGCTGGGTCTCTATTATGGCAGCTCACCCAGAGATCTCCTTAGCCAATGCAAGATCCTGTGTGCCTTTGACTGTTACCATATTCCAGTTATGCCCAGAAATAAAGAAACCTCTCCCTTAAAACTGAGGTACCCAATAGGGCACAGAAGTTACCTGAACTGTTGGACATGATGGAAGCCCTGACATGCCAAACCAGTAGGAAGAGGGTCAGACAGCTGGTGCAGGGAGTTCTGGCAACCCCCACGGCTCTCCTAGTTCTCTCTTACTCTCTCGCATGCTATGCACACCCATATACACATGCACGTACATGTGCGCACACTTTTCACCTCAAAACCCAGAGTCCCCTCTGAACCTGCTGCAGAAGATGGGCCACACATGTCTGAGGAGTCCTCTTCCTTAGGCTCCTTCATATATAAGTTCTTAATTGACAAAGTGAGGTTGGGATGAGTGGGGTACTGCCTGCCACAGAGAGCAGGGCTCTGATGACAAAGATGGCCTGTTTTCTAGAACATTAAAGATGACTCCAACAGAGAGAAGAGTCCCCCCTCAAAGGCTCTGAAATGGCATCTACTTGGTGGCAAAGCGAGCACTTCACCAGGTAAGGCATGGCCATAGTCAGGCAGCATGAAGAGGTGGCATGGGCACAGCTGAGGCATGGAAGCATAGTTACAGCATTGAGAATTATCCACGATTGTGTGCCAGCCTATCTATAAGACTATCCCACGTAAAGCCTATAACAATCAGTCCTGTGTAGCAGAGCTCATTCAGCTCCCCATCTCATTAATAAAGGCTTGGGGAGGTGCCATATGGATAATGTTCTCACAGGCCATCACAATTTTTTTTTTTTTTTTTTTTTTTTTTTTTTTGCAGTTTTTGTCCAGGGCCAGGTTTGAACCCACCACCCCCAGTATATGGGGCTGGCACCCTACTCCTTGAGCCACAGGTGCCACCCTACAATTTTTTTTTTTTTTTAGACAGAGTCTCACTTAGTCACCCTTGGTAGAGTGCTGTGGTGTCTTATGCAACAGCAACCTCAAACTCTTGGGTTCAAGTGATCGCCTTGCTTTAGCCTCCCAAGTAGCTGGGACTACAGGCTCCTGACACAATGCCTGGCTATTTTTAGAGATGGGGTCTTGCTCTGGCTCAGGCTGGTCTCAAACCTATGAGCTTAGGCAATCCACCTGCCTCGACCTAATCCCACCTCCTGGGATTACAGGTGTGAGCCACTATAATTTTTATGAAAGTACTCAGCTATAGGCCAAGGTGGGAGGATAACTTGAAATCAGGATCTGGGTAATATTTCAAGACACCATCTCTACTAAAAATAGAAAAAGTTGCCAGATGTGGTGGCATGTGCTTGTAGTTCCAGCTATTTGGGAGGCCGAGGCAAGAGGATTAATTAAACCAAGAGTTTGAGGCTGCTGTGAGCTATGATGACACTGCTAAACTCTAGCCTCAGTGGCAAAGCTAGACTCTGTCAGAAAGAGTAGAGAAGGAAAAAGGAGGAAGAAAGGAAGGAAGGAAGGAAGGAAATGAGGGAGGGAAAGCAGGACCTAAGACCATATATCCTGTTTCTAATGTCAAAGATATGGCAAAGTGGCTCAGAGCTGAGTTCTGCAGTCAGCAAGACTGGGGTGAAGTTGGAGGATCAATGCTCTGGTTCTGACCATCTCTGAGTTCTGCTTCCCTCATCTGCAATGTGGGAGGTGGGGGGAATGAAACAGGATGGAGTAGCCAAGACTTAGCACCATACCTGGTAAACATCTGGCCTTGGTACATGGAAACTCTGGCTCTGGCTGATCAGGCCAGAGGACCTAGGATGGGGGAGAAGGTTGCCTCAAACCCGTCTTGGAGCCCCAACTTCCTAGCTGAAGTTGAGAAGTCTCTAAGCCAGGCTGGGCAGCTTTATCACATAAACTCACTGGGCTGCTCCAGCCAACAAGCCCAACGTCCTCTAGCTGCAGCCCAGCCAGTGAAAGACGTAACAGAAGAGAGAAAGAAGACCAAGTCCCGGGAAGCAGAGATAGCGCTATCACTGTTCTACACAGACACAGGGAACAAAGTGGGTAAGCTGGAGGCATGCAAGTGCTCTTTTCCCTGTGGGAACTATTTAGGAGCAGCGTGCCCCTGGGATTGGAACCCCTCCTACTGTCCCAGGACACGGGCAGCACTGCCTCTGCAGCAAGGCTTTTCTCACACAGCTCAGTTCTCCCAGCCCAAGGAAATGGACATACACAGTCTTGGAAATAGCCAGAGAATGAGGAAAGTCAATTTTGAAGATGAAACCTCTGTGATCCTGGGAACTCTGACTATATCCACCAGGGGCAGTTTTCTTAGCTTGAGGCAGACTGGGAAGAAGGTGGAGATAACTCCCCAAAGCCAGCCTGACTGACTGCTGGTAAATGACAGAGATCCCTGAAACAATTCAGTGCTAGGTAGCAGTTCCTAAGCACCTAACAGCCTCCCTTTTTACCTCTCAGCAAGTGGGCCCTAAGGAATTTTACATCTGACTTGATTGACAGAGAAATTGATGTGTGGAATGGAGTAGCTAGGGAGGGGAGAGAGGGGCACTAGGTCTTGGTCTGTTTGCAGTTGCTGCAAAGGAATACCTGAATCTGGGTAATTTTTTAAAGAAAAGAGATTTATTTGGCTTACAATTGTGCTGGCTAAAAGACTGGCATCTGGTGAAAGCCTTGGGCTGCTTCCTACTCATAGTGGAAGACAGGGGAACTGGTGTGTACAGAGATCACGTGGTGAGAGAGGAAGCAAGAAAAGGAGTGGGCAGGTGCCAGGCTCTTTTTAACAACTAGCTGTCCTGGAAACTAATAGAACTCACCCCACACCTACCACCACCAAGCAAGGCATTAATCTATTCATGAGGGATCTGCCCCACAACCTAACCAAACACCTCCAACTAGGCCCCACCTCTAACACTGGAGATCAAATTCCAACATGAGGTTTTGGAGGGTTAAACATCCAAACTATAGCAGTGACCTCGGTCTGTTTCTCCTAGGATCAGTGTACAAGAAGTACCCTCAAGGAGGGGCCTTGAGAAGGACTAGTTCTTCCATTGAGTTGCCCAGAAAGGATACAGCTTGCTCAAGCCAAGAGGTACTAAGCAGTCAGTACTGGCACATGCCCCTTAAGCAATACAGTAATTCCTTTCACCAGCCATTACTCCCAGAAAGGTGGGTATGCTTGAAAATGAGGACAAACCTGAAAAGAAAGCTTACTGTGGCAGATGGGATAAGATTTAATAGACCTAAATTCAAAATCTGGGTCTAATGCTTCCTAACTGCATCAGGGCAAGCTGCTTCCTAGGGCAAGTCACTTAGCTACACTCAATGTCTTTGTTTCTAAAATGAAGACAATTGCATCTACTGAGACTGAGGTAAAGATGAAAGTGTATTTTGTGTTAAGTGCTTAGTGGTATTAGATCTTCCTGGTTGCAAGCAAAAGAAATCTCCCTTCTTGTTCCTATAGAGAAGATCGAGTATCTGTCTTCCTATAACTACTTAAGGAAAGCTTGAGCCTGGCTCTGATTGTGCCAGTCCTGGATGCCATGCTCTGATTTCTCTGAACCTGCTTAGCTCAGCCTCCCAAGTAGCTAGGACCCACAGGCAACCATGCCCAGCTAGTTCTTTAAATTTTTATAGAGATTGGATCTCACTGTATTGTCCAGGCTGGTCTTGAACTTCTGGCCAAACATTTTAATAAATAATCCAGGCCAGGTATTGTGGCTCACACCTATAATCCCAGCACTCTGGGAGGCTGAGATGGGAAGGTCACTTGAGCCCAGGAGCTTGAGGCTGTAGTGAACTATGATGACATCTGCACAGTAGCCTAAGCCACAGAGCAAGACACTACCTTGGGGGGGAAAAAAAAAGTCATTCAATTAAGCCTGAATTACTTAAGGTAACAGTTATTTCCTTTGTTCCAAAGTGGGTAGCAAATTATGGGCTAAGGAAACTGAAGCTAGAAATCTCCAGGTGCCTCGGCCCCATCTGTGCTCATCAAAAGTCAGCATCTCCCAAGTACTGCAGTGTCTTCCCCAGCATAGAAATCAATGTAAGTCACAATCGTCATCCTTCTCCCCCAACTCCTGCCTCTTCTCAGCCACAAGTGGCAAAAAGTAGTGCACTTTGAGAATCCTGTTAGAGGAAAAGCCAACCCCCTAGAGGCCTGAGATCATACTCCAGGATTAGATTGGCTCCTGGAGGGAGAATTAGAAACAATTGCTGAGCATATAGGGCAGTCGGTGCTTGGCATTCACCCCTAAGAAGGCTGTACTAGTCTGTACCAAGTCTGTACCAGTACTAGGATGGCAGCAAACCGGTAATATGGTAGGAAGTGAGGTGGGGTAATGTTTGTTTGTTTTGTTTTGTTTTTTAGAGACAGAGTCTCACTTTATCACCCTCAGTAGAGTACTATGACGTCATAGCTCACAGCAACCTCCAACTCCTGGGCTTAGGCAATTCTCTTGCCTCAGCCTCCCGAGTAGCTGAGACTACAGGCACCCGCCACAATGCCCAGCTATTTTTTGTTGTTGTTGTTGCCGTTTGGCCAGGGCCAGGTTTGAACCTGCCACCCTTAGTATATGGGGCCAGCGCCCTATCTACTGAGCCACAGGCGCTGCCCTGGGGGTAATATTTTTTTCATTGTTTTGACACTGGAACAAGTGATTTTAGTACAAAATGAAAATCTAATCGTTTATGTCTTTGCCTTTTTTACACTGTGTTATCAAGATTAGGGGAAACTAAAAGTAGCCATGAAGGCGGGACACAGTGACTTATGCCTTTAATCCCAGCACTTGGTAGGCTGAAGCAGGTGGATTGCCTGAGCTCACAGATTCCAGACCAGCCTGAGCCAGAGCAAGACCCCATCTCTAAAAATAGCTGGGTGTTGTGGTGGGCACCTGTAGTCACAGTTACTTGGGAAGCTGAGGCCAAGAGTTTGAGGTTGCTGTGAGCTATGACGCCACAGCATTCTATCAAGGGTTACAAAGTGAAACTCTGTCTCCAAAAAATAAATAAATAATGCCATGAAATTTAAAATGATCCACTGAAAGAACTGATGGTCATTCTTACATGCTGCCCGCTCTCCATCTGAAGTCATGTTTTGGTTTGAAGTTTATGGGCTTCTCACCCCACCACTCAGGGCTTCCTACTTTACAGTTTTGGGTTGGTTCTTTTTTTGCAGTTTTTGGCCAGGGCCAGGTTTGAACCCACCACCTCCGGTATATGGGGCTGGCGCCCTACTCATGTTATGTTTTCATATTACTACAATGACTGCCTTTGCCACAAAACTATCATCCTCATGCCTCTACTCCTTTGCAAAACCATAAATCTACTCATTCAATAAAAGGCTTTTAAATAAACAAAAACATGTGCTTAACAGATGTTTTGGAAATTGCGAGCCACATGAAATAAATGGTCTTAAGAGGTGATGGGGATATGCAGAGACAGCTGATGGGGTGTATTTGCCTTCATTTGCCTCACTCCAGGGGATGGTGAGACACATTCAGTGGACACCCAGGGACATGGAGGTGTACATCACATGCATGGAGAAGGTGATGAGGTGCTATGTGCAGAGGCTGCAGTGGCTGCTGTCTGGTGAGCCTGACCACTGTCCTGGAGGGTGGCAGGGCAGGAGGAAGTAGAAGGTCCACCCCAGGGGCCCAGGGTCAGGCCAGGCCCTTGTGGACTGGGTCAGAGGATTAAGCCAGGAACATCATCTGGGTACAATATGGCTACTGGGTTCAGAGGTCAGCAAGTGCTGGATGACAGGGCGAAGGGTCCAAAGGGTCCCTCAGAGGATGCGTGCCTGGCAAGGCCTCTCGGCAAGGCCACATCCATACCTTGTCTTCTTGCATGTGACAAGGTGCTCACCTTTGAGAAGCTTCCCTTAGCACTGACCTGGCCTCACAAAACCGGCCCATGGCAGTAGGGACAGGAAGGTCCTGACAGAGAAGAAGCCTCCATTCTTCTTTATAAAGAGCACTGAGGCCTTCTGGGAGAGGCAAAGATATAGTGCTGGGTGAGGAGAGCCAGAGTCAAAGCCGGGACATAGAAACAGTCTGAAGCATCAAATCCAAGAGTCTGGGCAGACATCTAGATCCAAATAGGAGGGATTTGGCTTCAGGTCCTGGAAGTTTCCTGGGACAATAGACAGTAGGCAAGAGGGAGTCATAAAAAGATCCTACAGGTGGCCTTGTGTGGGCTACACAGGACCTGTGCAAATGCATTACGTCCAATCCTCTGCAGTAGGGCCTGGTATAAACAGTCCATAGGTAGTGAAGTGATGATAGTAGAGTCCAAAGTCTCTGGCAGGGGCTGCATTTGCAGTCGCAGGTCAGAAGGCAAAGTGGGTCTGAGCCTCTCCCCATTCCCAGGTCACACTTAGCCCTGGAAAGGGTGTGAAGACCAGAGATCTGGCTACTTCTATCGTAGTAGGGGTCCCATGCCTAACATGCAGGGGCATACCTAAACACTATCTAGTACTCCAGAACTTACCCCAGGGATGCTTCATCCATTCATTCGTTCCTTATTCAGTGAGGGTGTTGTTCTTCTGCTAGGTGCTGGGGAAAGGGTGGAAGGAAAACTCAACATGGCCCCTGAGCTTGTGGAGCATACTGTCTCCCAAGAGTCGTGAACTGTGACAAATGCAGGAAGAAGGGGGCACTAACTATTTTAAAGAAGGGGAGAATGATCAAGGTAGCATCTGCACTAAACCCTTGGATTGCTGTATGGAAAATAAGTTGTTGAAGGCACAGAGTAGAATCAGGGTGACCCAGTCTTGCCCAGGTAAAAGATTAAGAGAGCTGAAAAATGGCATCAATGATGGAGTTACATGAAGTAGGCAGAATCAGAGAGATTTGGGAGATAAAAATCAACTGGATTTGGTGGCTTGCAGTGTTTCCACTGTCTGATTCTGAAGGTGGACCCCAGACCATTTGTGACGAGAGGTCCCCTGGCCAACTGACCAGCTAACTAGATATCCCCATGGAGCCCCTCTGCTTCAGGAAGCTTCCCCTCTTATTCAAGCACTTCCAGAGAACAGCCCAGGTGAGTCCCAGAGACTCCCTGGTAGCAGGTCCATCCAACTCAGTCCACCTTTTCCTGGAGAGCTGCTGATCCATTTTGCAGCAGTTTGTCAGGTTTTTTCTACTGTTTCTAGAACATTGAACACACCTCCCTCTGCTTGTCTGACTTTACCCTGTCTTAGCTCTGTTTAGGGCCAGGCCAGTGGCTGCCCGACTGAAGTGTGGGTCACAGCAGTAGGTACTGGTTTTGCCTCTCCAAGCCCATGTGATCCTGCCAAGTACCCATCCCTCTGGGTTTCCCCTAGGGCTGAGCCCAAGCCCTTTAACAGCTTGTCCAGCTTCATCCCTTGCCCCTCTCTCCATGAGTTTTTCCAGTCCCATCTTGTTGCTTCCCCACATGGGCTTTTCTCTGCCCCCAAACATGCCATGCTCTCGTCCCCATCTTCAGGGCCTTTCCCTCTGTCTTGCTGCCTTGGCTGACTGCTGCTCATCCTCCCTTGGCTTCCTAATCCTCCTCATATTCATCTAACTTCACTTCTCCTCATTTACTTCCATAACACTCCTTTGTCCAAACCGTGGGCAGACCTGTAATTATTTAACATCTATCTTCCTTGCCAGGCAGTAAGCTTCATGAGGCCAGGGACCCTTTCTTGTTCACCATAGTACTTTGCATGGTGCAGGGCACATCGCAAATGCTCAGTTAACTTCTGAGGACCAGTTGGTTCCATGCTCTCTCACATCTTTTCCAGCCCCAAACAATTTTGTAACACTATTTACTCCCTTAATTTTGGGGGTGAAGAAACTCAAGCCTAGGGAGGTTATAATCACTTGTACAAATCATCACAGGTAAAGCCAGAGGTCCAAACAATTAGCTGGCTCTGCCCTTGGACAGTTGACCTTGCCACAACACCTCAAAGGCCATCTCCCAGTGGGGTGATGTCTGCTCAGCTATAAGGCAGGCAACAGGTGTTTTGAGATTTTGTCTACGTAAGACAGATGCGATGAGGAAGACCACCCAGCAGGAAGGACCCCTCACTGCATCATGCCTCTGCCCCCTCCTGTTTTGGAGCAGGGAGCCGCCGGCTGTTTGGCGCCATCCTGGAGAGCAAAGTGTGCATCCTACTGGACATGTCAGGGTCCATGGCCCCCTATCTGCAGCAGGTGAAGATAGGACTGATTCTGCTCATCTGGGAACAGCTGCGGAAGCACTGCGACAGGTAGGAGGCTGGGACAGGGCTCCAGAAGACCCAGGGGAGCTCCTGGGGCTTCCCTGGCTGAACCCCTTCTCACCTCTCAGTTTCACTGGGCCTTGAGGTCTCTAAAATGCTCTTCCAAGTAGCTTATCTGAGCAGGGAAGAATATTGTACTATGCTCTACAGCAGAAAGAGAACAATTTTTAGAAATCCATCTCAGGCCCAGGAATAATCTCAAGCCAACAATGGAACCACCACATGGCCTAAATCATAGCTTTCAGCTGAATTTGATTACAGGCAATACCCAAGTTACAAATATCCATTTTATGTATCACTTGCACTTACAAATGGAAACTATTATAGATAATAGGTGAATGTAACTGTTCAAACTTACTTACAAATTCGACTTAAGAGCAAACCTACAGAATTTATTTCATTCTTAACCTAGGGAGTGACTATATTTTATTTATTTATTTACTTAATTAATTTTTGTGCACTTGTTTTTTAAGTAGGGGAAATTATTTTTCTTCTCTATCCAGAAGGAAGGACCCTGAGAGGACAGCAGGGCTCTCCGGTCCCAGGCTGGGACTGATTCTTGTCTTAATAAAAATAAATATTTATTGAGCATTTTCTGCATGCCAAATGCTTTATGTGCATGATTTCATCAATCTTCACAGCATATCAGATTTTTCCATTATTATCCCTGATTTTTTCAATAAAAGGAAGCTAGGGGTTAGAGAGGTTAAATAATTTGCCCAAGATCCCATAAGCAGCCAGTAGCTGAACTAGCATTTATTTTTTATTTTATTTTATTTATTTATTTATTTATTTATTTATTTGAGACAGAGTCTCAAGCTGTCACCCTAGGTAGAATGTCGTGGTATCACAGCTCACAGCAACCTCAAACTCATGGGCTTAAGCAATTCTTTCGCCTCAGCCTCCCAAGTAGCTGGGACTACAGGCACCCGCCACAATGCCCAGCTATTTGTGTTGTTGTTGTTGCAATTGTCATTGTTGTTTAGCCTGGCCAGGCCAGGTTCGAACCTGCCAGCCTCAGTGTATGTGGCTGGTGCCCGTAACCCCTGTACTACAGGCACTGAGCTCTGAGCTAGCATTTAAATCCATTTCTGTCTTCACTGAGTTTTGACAGTGTGCTTCTCTAGTCCTCAAGTGGCCCACAGCCTTCTCTCTAAGGAGCCACAGGGCTCATGGTAGGGGTTTTCAATGACAGGTGCCAATAGTCCTGGTGAAGGTGACTTCCCCTGAATTCAGTCTAGACTGGCCTGCTCTAACCAATCTCCTCCCTCTCTCTGCCCCTTGCCTCTTCTTTCCTCCTCCCTAGATTTAACCTGATCAGCTTTGCAGAGGGCCTTCAGCCATGGCGGGACACTCTCATGGAGACCACAGATTCAGCATGTCATGAGGCTATGCAATGGGTGACCCACCTGAATGCTCAGGGGAGCACCTCAATCTTGCAAGCATTGTTGGCAAGTTCCACCACTGACCTGACCCCGAAGCAAAGCAAATACCATCATCCCCTATACAGATATCACATGATGTTTAGGATTTACAAAGTGTGACTTCATTTCGTCTTCCCAACAACCCAGAAAGGAAGGGATTCTGGTTGTTCTCACTTTATAGATGAAGAGAGAGCTCAGAGAGATTAAGCGACGTGCTTGAGGTTAACTAGCTAGGAAGTAGGCCATGTTTTTCCTCCTAAACCTCAGCAGCTTCCCTGGTCTGTCTTAGGCTGAAGGGGGTGTCTCTCAGTCTTGCTGGACAACAAATCAGTGGCATCCCTTGGGGACAGCAGGCACCACCTTTAGGCAATTGGTTTTTGTCCTTGTGGGTGAGCCCTTCCCCCCATGCCTGACAACCTTCCTGTCCCCTTTCAGAAAGCTTTCAGCTTTCATGACCTGGAAGGAATATACCTCCTGACTGATGGGAAGCCAGACACAAGCTGCAGCCTTGTTCTAAGTGAAGTCCAAAGACTCAGGGAGAAGAGAGATGTGAAAGTGCACACCATTTCCTTGAACTGCTCGGACAGGTGGGCAATAAGGAATCAGTTCTCAGTTTTATTCTCTTCCCATAGAAGTCTCAGCTCCTCAACTAACTGAGAGACTCACTCACTCACTGGTCTCCCCTGGGCCCTAGTCCTGTAAGTCGGAGTCCTGTAAGTAAGAGAAGCATTGTTTCCTAGCGGGCCAAGGCAGGCAGGGTGAAAGCCCTTCTCCCTATCCTCACTTTACCCACCAAAGGGCTGCTTGTCTGACTTTCTCTAGCCTGGAAACACATTTATACCAGTTCACACAGTCACATCATATCCTCCCTCCTGATCTTTCTTGGGAACACATTTGTGAATATTTAGGGGGAAAAGCTAGAGGGGAGAACATAACAGATGAACATGTCATCGTTATAGTCATTTTTATAGATGAAAACAGAGAAGAACATTTTGGTCAGGTGTGGTGTCTCACGCCTGTGATCCTAGCACTCTGGGAGGCTGAGGCTGGTGGATTACTTGAGCTCCGGAGTTCGAGACCAGCCTATGCAAGATTGAGACACTGTACTAAAAATATCCAGGCATTGTAGTGGGTGCCTGTAGTTCCAGTTACTTGGGAGGCTGAGGCAAGAGGAACTTTTGAGCTCAAGAGTTGAGATTGCTGTGAGCTGTGATACCACAGGTGTCTACAAAGGGTACAGAGTGAGACTGTCTCAAAAAAAAAAAAAGAAGGACATGTTTAGACCATAGTGGCTCAGCTCCTTCAGAAAAAAATAATTATTATAAGCAAAATGGGTTACACATGCGTGTATTTTATCTATCTAAACCATGAGCACTGTAAAGGTCACACTGGGTTCCTTATAAGCCTAACACATAGTAAGCACCAGATAGACATCTGGCGAAGGGACGGGGCTGAGTGTGCTGGCCAGGTGCTTTGAGGGAGTCTGAGCTACATGACAACACAGAATCTCCTACTCTCCAGCATCAGCAGAGTGTGCTGTCTGGGGAAGGGTACTTAGTGATGCAGTGATGCAACCAAAGGCCCACTGCTGGGCCATTTGTCTTAACCCCGCAAACTTAAAATCCCCATGGGACTGGGGGCTCATGGGAAACTTGCTTGGTAGCCACCCCACACAGCCTTCTGTTCCTTCCCCAGAGCTGAGGTTGAGTTCCTAAAGAAGCTGGCTTACCTCACCGGGGGCCGCTATCACTGCCCTGTGGGTGAGGACACGCTTGTCACCATTCGCGGCCTGCTGACCAAAGGCTTCATCGAGGAAAAGGTAGGTTGTATATCTACAAGATCTGTTGACCGCCTTTTTAGTCCTTCTGACTAAAAAGATCTCTGTTTCTCTTGTGAGACAAAGTATGGACTAAAAATGTGGGATTTCCTTGCTGCAGGAAACAGGAAAATCCTCAAGGCAGGGAAACAGGCAGTACCCATTGAGCACTTATGTTGCTTGATATAGATTATCTCTTTTTTGTTGTTGTTTGGTTTTTTTGAGACAGAATCTCAAGCTGTCACCCTGGGTAGAGTGCTGTGGTGTCATAGCTCATGGCAGCCTCCATTTCTTGGGTTCAATGATCCTCTTGCCTCAGTTTTTCTATTTTTAGTAGAGAGGGGTCTTGGTTTTGCTCAGATTGGTCATGAACTTGTGAGCTCAAGCAATCCACCCACCACAGCCTCCCAAAATGCTAGGATTATAGGTGTGAGCCACCATTCCTGGCTGATATAGATTATCTCTTTTAATTATTGTACCCATTTAACAGATGTACAAACAGGCTCAGGGAGGTTTTTAGGAATTCACCTAACATCAGAGGAGCTGGTAAATTCCAAGACACCCATGATCTTAACCTCTATGCTTTCATTCCTGTGTATTTTATTTATTCCCATTCAATTCATTAAAACACAAATGTTCCAATTTTCTGTTAAGTAACAAGTCTAGTGGAGTCATCGGTTATCTATTAACTAATAAATCTATAAAGTCACAGGTTCTGATGATCCTCTTTTGATTTGATAGAAAAATTTTGCACACATTTGTACCTTTTAGGAATGTAGGGTTGTCAGTGATAACATTTCCAGGGCTCCAGGGCAACAATTATAAAGTAAGACAATTGACCAGAATTCCAGATTTCTTTTTTGGATATTAAAGGCTACTTTTACACAACAGGCCATCATTTCTGATGTCTGGGTGACTTTATATGACTTCTTTGTTCAAGTAGCTCTTATAGGGACAAATATTCCAAATAATACAGGGAGCAGAACAAGTTGGTAAAAATAATAAATCGTCACCCAAGAGTCCTTATGATAATATCATAAAAGTTCTCAGTTTGGTACCTTATCAAGTCAGGTTCCTTGAATAGTTTTTGCTTGCAGAATAGGATTGCTGCTGCCACTTACTGCCAGGGAAAAGGGACAGCTTCGTCTCTTGAAACTTAATTGTGAGATGTGTGTTTTTAGAGGAAGGCTTTGCAATTTTATTAGTTAGCACACACACAAAAAACATGCCTGTGAATCTTTGTTTGACTAGAAGAAACTGACAAAGGGCTAAAGAGATTTTACCAAATAGCAGAGAGATAAGGAGCGTATACCATTTCAGTTCCCTGGCCTGAAGAGGTGCCAATTTCACTCAGCTTCAGAGACCATCTTGCTTGGCCACAGCCCCATCCCTATGCTGCCTCTCATACATCTTATTTCATACTGTAGCACTGACAGAATGACTGCCTCGTATTATAGGTAGTGAGTGTCCCATCCCTGGAGACATACAAGCTGAGGCTCACAAGATTTCCTGCACCAGGCAGCAAGCTGAATTTAATTATATCTAAAATTCTTCTTCTGAGATTTTGGATTTTCATGTCCCATCCAGTTATTTAATAAATTGAACTTCACACTCATTTCTCCTTTCAAAGGATCCCACATTGCCACTATTTGAAGGAGATGATTTAAAGACACTGGCTAGGGAGATCACCAAGGCCCGAAGCTTCCTCTGGCAGGCCCAGGTCTTCAGGTATGCCCTTCAAGCAGCCCCTCCCACCTGCCACAAGGCTGTGGCCCACCCAGACTCTGGGCCCCATCAAAAAGGGCCTTCTAGTCACGACACCCCTGCTCCAAGTGCTCTGCCATGCCTCTTCCCAGCAGCCCAAAAGTCTGGGCACCAGGGGGTCCATCTTTCTTCATCTCCTGCCCACCAGATCCCAGATCCGGAAGAAAAACAATGTGAAACCAAAGGTTGCTGTTACTTAGAGAAGTATTCTCAGGTAAGGAGAGGGGGTAAACATTGCACCTGTTGAATGCCCAAGGCCCAGGCAGCCTGCTCTATTTTGTGGACAGTAGTAACTAGGGGCGGGTAGTTACTTATTATTACTTATTATTATGGGGCAGAAATAATGACCTTTCTAAGCAGAAAGTCCATCCTACAGAGGACCACCCGTTGAGCACAGCTTTCACCTTCAGGGTGGGATGTCATAGAAAGCAGTGGCCCACAGGTAGTCCTCAGAAAACATTGTTCCAGGCACCAGGATTTCCTGGAAGTGGAGAAAGAAAAGCCTCAGTTCTTTGGGTGTGGGGTCATCCCTGCATCTCTCCTAACTCTGCTGACCTGTGCCCCACCACACCCTATACTCCAGCCACAAGATGTCACTCGCTGGGAAGCCCTGTACCAAGCCTCCTTTCTGGAACATGCTTCCCACTACCCTCTGTTTGGTGACTCCTGCTTGTCCACCAAGGCACAGCTCAAATGATAGCACTTTTTTGCTGTGAAGATGTCTCTGGGATTCATCTAAAGAGAGGGACCTTCAGGCGGAGCTGGGTGCCTCTAGCCTTTCTCTTTTGGCATCATGACCAGCCGTTCCCCTTTACTGCATTTAATGCTCACATTGTGACTCTTTGCTAACTTATCCAACTCTTCTCCTTGACTGTGAGCTCTCTCAGGATGAGACTGGTGTCCTAATCATCTGTAGGTCCACAGAACCTGCCACTGGGCAGGCACATAATGCACAGTGAGCATCCAGCTGAGCTGTGGGAAACAGTCAAATGGGGTTGGTTCTACCCCAGTCCTCAGTGTGCTTCCACCACCCTGGCCCACGGGGACCAAGGCAGACTCACCATCAGCCCATCCTCTCCATGCCACTCCCCACACCTGCTCAACCAAAGTGAACTGAAGGCTGTTCTGGAACCCAGTCCAGAGCAAATGCTCTGCTTAAGTGTGTGAAAATCAGGCTGGGTCTTCTGGGCCCAGCCCCTCTGTGTACATATGAAATGAATGTGTCACATATTGTGTCATTTTCTAAAATTAAAAATTGCTTTATTTCATTAAAAGGCTCAAAATGACTTAACTGTTTGAAGTGATCATTGGGGGTGTGTGTATGGAAATTTTTGATGAGATAAAGCTTTATTAAAAGATTCATATCCTAGCTCAGCACCCATAGCTCAGCCACATACACCGAAGGTGGTGGGTTCAAGCCCAGCCCGGGCCTGCTAAACAACAATGACAACTGCAACAACAACAACAAAAAATAGCCAGGCATTGTGGCGGGTGCCTGTAGACTCAGCTACTTGGGAGGCTGAGGCAAAAGAATTGCTTAAGCCCAGGAGTTAGAGATTGCTGTGAGCTGTGATGTCACAGCACTCTACTGAGGGCGACATAGTAAAACTCTGTCTCAAAAAAAGAGACTCATATCCAGGATATATAAAGGACTTCAACAAGTAAAAAACAGGCTTGGTGCCCATAGCACAATGGTTATGGCACCAACCACATACACTGAAGATGGTAGGTTTGAACCCAGCCCGGGCCAGCTAAACAACAATGACAACAGCAACAACAACAACAACAGAAAAAAATAGCTGAGTGTTATGGTGGGCGCCTATAGTCCCAGCTACTTGGGAGGCTGAGGCTTAAGCCCAAAAGTTTAAGATTGCTGTGAGCTGTGACGCCACAACACTCTACCCAGCGTGACATAGTGAGACTCTGTCTCAAAGTAAAAAACAAACATATCAATCTTTTTTTAAATGGACAGAGGACTCAAACAAGCACAGACAACAGATACATGAAAAAATGCTCAACCACCTTACCTATCAGGGAAATGCAAATTAAGGCTCGGTACTTGTGGCTCAAGTGGATAAGGAGCCAGCCACATAAACCTGAGCTGGCTGGTTCGAATCTAGCCCCGGATTGCCAAACAACAATGACGGCTGCAACAAAAAAAATAGCTGGGCATTGTGGCGGGCACCTGTAGTCCCAGCTACTTGGAAGGTGGAGGCAGGAGACTTGCTTGAGCCCAGGAGTTGGAGGTTGCTGTGAGCTGTGATGCCACAGCACTCTACCCAGGGTGACAGCTTCAGGCTCTGTCTCAAAAAAAAAAAAAAAAATGCAAATTAAAACCACAATGGGACACTACTGCATCTGCACTAAAATGGCTAAAAAGAGGCTCAGTGCCTGTGGCTCAAGTGGATAGGGTGCCAGCCACATACATCTGAGCTGGCAGGTTCAAATCCAGCCTGGGCCCACCAAACAACAATAACGGCTGCAACAACAACAACAAAAAAGCCGGGCGTTGTGGCAGGTGCCTGTAGTCCCAGCTACATGGGAGGCAGAGACAGGAGACTCGCTTGAGCCCAGGAGTTGGAGGTTGCTATGAGCTGTGATGCCATGGTACTCTACCCAGGGCGATAGCTTGAGGCTCTGTCTCAAAAAAAAAAAAAAATTAAAAAAAAAAAACAAGAACAAGCTATATTCAACAAGATGTATTAATCTCATAAACAACATCGGACAAAAGAAACCATACACAAAAGAGTACATACTATATAATGCCATTTATATGAAGTTCAAGATCAGGCAAACTAATTATTGTAAATTAGAATAATGGTTACCCCGGTGGGGGGATGCCCACAAAAGGAGACAGCTGAGGTGCTAGAAATATTGTATGTCTTGATGTAGGTGATAGTTTCATTGGGGTAAAAATTCATCAAGTTGTTTAAAAACAGTTACTAAGACTTGACAAGCCCAGCTCTGGTCAGGCTCCGTGCTGGCCCACATCCCCACCATGGTGAATCTCAGTCTGGTTCATCTTGGACAGATGCCATTGTAGGTCAGTTCTATAAACAGAGAAAATGGCCTGCAGTGGTTGTATTAATTTTCTGGGCTGTCATAACGAAGTACCATAAACTTGAGTGACTGGAACAACAGAAATTTATTGTCTCACAGTTCTGGGGGCTTATTAGTCTGAGATTAAGACCCCAGCAGAGACACATGACAAAAAAGTAGAAAGCCAAGATTTAATCCAGGCTTCTCTCCTCACTTCTAGTAGCTCCTTGGCTGGTGGCAAATCTCCCTATGTGCCTATCTGTGTCCAAATCCCCTCCCTTTTATAAGAACACCAGTCATACTGGAGTGGGGGCCCAGCCTACTCCATTATGACCTTAACCAATCGAGTCTGCAATGATTTTATTTCCAGAGTTAGGTTTAGGTGCTAGGGGGTGAGACATCCACGTATGAATTTTGCAAGGGACATAGTTCAACCTATTGCAGCTGTGTTGTAAGTTATACTTCTCCTTGCAAGGAAACAGCACCAGCTGGTACTAGGGAATAACAGTTCTCTAGCCCCCTGGTAGAAAAGGAAGTGGCTTCTGGTGAATAGAAGGACAGATCAGAGACATAGGTCATAAAGTGGTGAAGTGAAGGACTGGGTTTGAAACCCAGCTTCTCACATAATGATAACTACCATTGGCTAAGTACTGATCAAGCAAGGCACCACACTCAGCATTTTACATATACCATGTTATCCATAAGCCTCACAACAGTGAAGCACACACCATCTCCAGTTTATGGATGAGGAAACTGAGCCTTATAGCTGCCCAAAGAAAGATGACCAAAAAAGTGGCAAAGTCAAGATTTAATCCCTGGACTGGCTGGACACATGCCTGTAACCCCAGCACTTTGGAGTCCAAGGTAGGAGAATCACTTGAGGCCAGGAATTAAAAACCAGCCTGGGCAATATGGTGAGACTCCCATCTCTAAAACAAAATCAAACAAAATCGAAAACAGGGCTGACCCTATAGCCTTTTTGCTATAGGGGCACTCTGAGTCCCATTTCTGAACCTGTTTTCCTGGGTCTAAAATTGCACAGAACAGAGTTGTTAGGGTTAAGCAAGATACCTGACCATTTGGCACATGGTGTGTTCAGGCTAAGATTTTGTTTTTCTCTTCTCTGCACCTGTGCCCACAACGGGGTGTCATGTGAGTGGAGCCTTTCCAGTCACCTCAGTGCCTGTAGATCCTTTATAGCAGCTGTGTGAGCTGTTGGGCAGGTGCCTGCCCCTCTGCTGCTGCCACTTGAATGCCTTTTCCTGGGAGAGTGTGATTCATCTGGGTTTCCAGAGCAGGGGAACAGCCAGTAGTGAAGAAGTGCCCATTAAATGTGGAATGATGGGCTTGGTGAATGGATCAACATAGAGATGGGTGGAGGAGGAAGGCAAGAAAGGAAGGGTAAGTAGATGGTTGAAAGAAAGACATATGGAATGAATTGGATGAATGGAAGATTGGATAGATAGGCAGAAGGATGGGTGTGGAGAGATGAAAGGGTGGAAGCGTGGCTTGATGAACAGATGGACTAGTGAGTGGGTGACGTTTGAATGATAGATGGAAAGAGGACGGAACGACGGGCAGATGGATGAATGGACAAAGATTAGTAAACAATCAGTGGGAGGACAGACGAATGAATAAAGAGACAAATGGAAGATTAAGCGGGATGATGGATAAACCAAAGAGCAGAAGGAGGAAGCAAGGCAGTGTGAACAAAAAGGAACGTGTAGGAGAATGAATGAGGTGAGTAGGGAAAGCAGCACTGTTGTGGTTTTAGGACGGTGTAGGGACAAGAAAGAGCCCAGCACGCAGGGCTTTTGTGTCCTTTCTTCACCAGGAGGTCGGCGCTTTTCGCCCCATTCCTCCCTACTGTCGGGTGAGAGCCTGTGGGAGCTCCAGCGCCCGGAGTAGACCCGGGCTGAGGAAAAAGTGCGCAGCTAGATTGGGGCGGCGGCGGCCCCGCCTCACCCCGATAAGCTCCGCCCATCCTCGCTCAAACCCCGCCCCGCCCCGCCCCACCCCCAGGAGGCGGTGGCCCCGCGGAGCGCTGCTAGACTAGGAGACCCACACAGCTCCGGGAACTCGCATCCCCGCGGGAGCCCAGGCCAGGTGAGTGCAGCCCGGGCGCGGGCTGGGGACGCGAGTGTGGGCGGGAGAGGAAGAGCGAGGGGATTATAGTGGGTGGAGACCTACTCGCCAGCTGTCCACCCCGCGGGAGTCGCACTCTCTCCTCCGACGCACCTGGGAGTCGTCCGCGACTGGATCCCGCGTCGACCTGGATTTGGACCGAAGCCATTTCCAGTAACTCCTAAGCTAAGGTCCCCAAAGTTGTGTGAGCCTGTGCTTGCACCTCCTGCTGATGGGAGGCGTGGCCTCTGCTTCACTAGCCGGCCCGCAGAATGAAATGCGGCGTTTCTGGGGCCCGCCGGCCCTTGGAGTAGTGGCACTGCCAGATCCCGAACAGGCCCGAGAGGTTTTTTTCATCCAACAGCCATTTACCGATGGCCTGCTTTGTGCCTGGCATTGTCCTAGGTGAACAAAACCCTCATGGAGCATGAGAACTAGGTTTGCAAAACTCTTAGCCATCTGTACAGGTGGAGGAGCAGCCAGGGTTATCTGGGTCCATCTCAGAGCTGCGCACACTGAGGTGCAGTGAGGTTTTAAGGATCTTGTGCAAGGGCATACCCCAGGAAATGGGAGCCTGAGGCCAGCTCCCAGCCCTAGCCACAAAAGTCATCCCCTTGGGAAAGAAAGACAGTGCTGGTCCTACAGACCTTTTCCCACAGAGAATTCTCTGGATCTGGCTAGAAGAGAGCTCCACTCTGGGGCTGCATTCTCTTCCTCCCCTGGCAGAATTAGGTCTGTCCTCTATGATGACTCTGATTTAACCCTCCACTAAACCCATAAATATTAGTGCTTATGCAGGGCTGTATCCCTCACCCAGACTTTGGTCAGGAAAAATGTAAAATTTAAATTCAGCCCCCATTGCTGTCAGAATCCCTGCCCTATGATCACAGCCAGCAACAACCATGGGACTTATCTGTCTGTCAGTCACTCAACAAACACCTGTTCTGACATGCAGCCAGTATGTGCCATGCAGGGCTGAGACACATCACTCTGCATTGGTAGGGCCTGGTGCATAGCAGGCCCCTAGAACACACTTGCTGTTATGATGATGATGATGACAATAACCGGCCATTGGTCCAGCCACATTCATCCTTATGTGGAGGGGGGGGGGGATGGTGGTGACAGTGACAGCCTGGCTCACTTTAAGTCTACAGCGAGGATGACAAGATCTTCAGTGCTGTCACTCTAGGCCCATAGACCTGACCCTGAAGCCTGTAGGGGGCTTGAACACACCCTGTGGTGTCAGCCACCTGCACTACTGAGGGACCTGGGAGAACCAGGTGACGGGGCAGGGGCACCTTTGTGGATCCTATGTGGGTTATTCTCCCACCCTCCTCTTCCTCATCTTCTCTTCTTCTTCTGGAACCTCCCCATCTTCTCAGTCAGAAAGCAGTCACCTCCCAGTCTGGTGAGGTTCCCTTTGGTGTAATATGATCTGTCTTCCTCTGGTACTACATGAGAACTGGGGTTTTAAGGTAGAAAAGTCTTACTCATGCAGTGTGACTTTGGGCCTCAGTTTACCCCAGCTATAAAATTCAAGGCTTGGCTGCCTTGTCTCTAACTCTGTACAAGAGGCAAAGCCACCCTGGAGGTTCTTGAGATTCTGAAAGGTACAGGTTCACTGGGAATTCAAAGGATCCCTAATTTCCACCTGGAGTTCCTCTCAGTCCTAGGGGTCTGATAATCTACATGACTTGAGAAAACTCTAGAACATTCTTTATTCTGTTTTTCCCTACAGGTGAAGAGGGTTTCTGAGTCCACATGGCTTCGTAGACTATGAAGCCCAACCCCACAGGCTCCTCTCCAGAGGCCTGCAAAGCTGCAGGCCAGGGCGAGAAGAGCTGTCCTGTCTGCCAGGCCTGTGGAAGCATCTCAGGCCCAGGCTCTGGTGTAGGGTTTGGGTCTGGGCCTGGACCAGGGCCTGGTGCTATTCCAGGACGTGGATCAGGGCCTGGTATTGTTCCGCTGGGGCCTAAGTCAGGACCTGGTGATGTTCCAGGACGTAGATCAGGACTTAGTGCTGTTCTGGAGCCTGGGTTGGGACCTAGTGCTGTTCCAGGGCCTGGACCAGGGCCTAATGTTCCAGGACGAGGGGAAGGATCTGGTGCTGTTTCGGAGCCTGGGACAGGACCTGGCACTGTTCCGGGTCCTGAACCAGGTCTGGGTCCTGGGCCAGGACCTGGGTCACTACCTGGGGCAGAGTCAGCGCCATGGCTTAGACGGGGATCTGGAACTGGTCTCAAAGCCAGTGAGTCAATGACAACCCCAACACCAGCACTACAGCAGAAGACTCAAGCTGGACCTGCAGAGGCCCCTCAGCAGAAGGTTCTGGTGACTGGAGGAGGAGGCTACCTGGGCTTCAGCCTGGGTTCCAGCCTGGCCAGGCGCGGCACACCCGTCATTCTGCTCGACCTCCACAGACCCCAGTGGGCACTGCCCACAGGGACTGAGTTCATCCAGGTGCCCTGGCCAGGAACCGGTGGTAGTTGTTAGGGACAGTGTCTGACTTGAAAGCAATGGTATGGAGTATAAGAGCACAGGTTCTGGGGCCAGACCATGAGCTCTGACTCTAGCTCCAATATTTCCCAACTGGGTAGCTGTGGTCCACATCTCTTAGCCTCGCTGTCCTCATCCACAGAAAGGGGACAGTAATAATATCTGCTTCACAAGGTCTCAAAGGGGGTCGGCAGGGTGGTGCACATAAAACACCCCACACAGCCTCTGTGACCTAGAGTGCATGATACCTGCAGCTGGTTATGCTGTTGCTGCCCTGCAGAATCGTCACAGGGGTGGCAGACACGCGGCTAGAGCTGTATGCGGCTCCCAGCCAAAATGAATTTCGGCTCTTTGCCTCTTATCATTATTTTGTATACTGTGGCTCTTTGCCAAGTTTGGATTTTGTTATGCTGCTTCTGAGGAGGGACCTCTGAGGAGCGATCTCCGAGCGCGTGGTCGAACTTGTTCGCCACCC
>CAUYPK010082916.1:0-33140 GCA_963574355.1 Loris lydekkerianus
TATGTTTTTCCATCTGTTAACATCTTCTGCTATTTCTTTTCTTAGAGTTTCATAGTTCTCTTTGTAGAGATCTTTCACGTTCTTCGTTAGGTATACTCCCAAATATTTCATCTTCTTTGGCACTACTGTGAAAGGAATAGAGTCCTTGACTGTGTGTTCGGCTTTGTTGTTTTGGGATATATAAAGGCTACAGATTTATGGATGTTGACTTTGTAGCCTGAGACATTGCTGTATTCCTTGATCACTTCTAAAAGTTTTGTAGTAGAACGCTTAGTGTTTTCCAGATATACGATCATGTCGTTTGTGAAGAGTGAAAGTTTGCTCTCTTCTGACCCTATGTGGATACGCTTGGTCGCCTTTTCTTCCCTAATTGCAATGGCTAAAACTTCCATTACAATGTTAAAGAGCAATGGAGACAAAGGGCAACTTTGCCTGGTTCCTGATCTAAGTAGAAATGATTTCAGTTTAACTCCATTCAATACGATATTGGCTGTGGGTTTGTTGTAGATGGCCTCTATTAGTTTCAGCAATGTCCCTTCTATACCAATTTTCTTAAGTGTTCTGATCATGAAGTGATGCTGGATATTATCAAAAGCTTTTTCTGCATCGATTGAAAGAATCATATGGTCCTTATTTTTTAGTTTGTTTATGTGTTGAATTACATTTATAGATTTACGTATATTGAACCAGCCTTGAGACCCTGGGATAAAACCGACTTGGTCATGGTGTATAATTTTTTTGATGTGTTGTTGGATTCTGTTTGTTAGGATCTTTTTGAGTATTTTAGCATCTATATTCATTAGTGATATTGGTGTATAATTTTCTTTTCTTGTTGGGTCTTTCTCTGGTTTGTGGATGAAGGTGATGTTTGCTTAATAGAATGTGTTGGGTAATATTCCTTCTTTTTCTATATTTTGGAGGAGATTTAGTAGTATAGGTACTAGTTCTTCTTTATAGGTTTGGTTGAATTCTGATGTGAAGCGATCTGGTCCTAGGTTATTCTTTTTGGGAGATTTTGTATAGTTGATGCTATTTCAGAACTTGATATAGGCCTGTTTAACATTTCCACTTCGTTCTTGCTAAGTCTTTGTAGGTGGCATGCTTCCAGATATTGGTCGATTTCTTTCATATTTTGAAATTTGTGAGAGTAAAATTTCTTGTAGTATTCGGTAAGGATTTTTTGAATTTCTGAGAGCTTTGTTGTTATTTCATCATTACCATTTTCGGTTGATGAAATTAGAGATTTTATTCTTTTTTTCCTGTTTAGGTTTGCCAAAGGTTTATATTTTATTGTTCTTTTCAAAGAACCAACTTTTGGATTTATTGATCTGTTGTATAATTCTTTCGTTTTCAATTTTATTTAATTCTGCTCTGATTTTGGTTATTTCTTTTCTTCTGCTGGGTTTGGGGTTGAGGTGTTCTTCTTTCTCCAGTTGCTTGAGATGTTCCATTAAGGTATTAACTTCCTCTCTTTCTGTTTTCTCGCGGAAGGCTTGCAGTGCTATAAATTTCCCTCTTAGGACTGGCTTTGCAGTATCCCAGAGGTTCTGGTAGTTTGTGTCTTGGTGTCAATTTCTGGAACACTATTAGTTTTCTTTGGTGATGTCCTGGTTGTCTAATTCTTAATGTTATCTGTAGTCTTGCATTGATGTCTGTGTATCTGAAGGAGCAAGCTTCTCTTTGCAGACTAGTTTGGGAGCTGTAGAACTTTTCCTTTAGGGTTTCTGGCCTGATAGGACTGCCTTTGGAATTGCAGTTGATTGGTGCAGAAGCAGGGTCATGGGGCTGCTGCTGGGTCTGTGAGCCTCCTGTTAGGTGTGGTTCCTGTCAGATTCAGGTTGATGGAATGCCTTTCCACAGGCAAATGGGACTGCCTCTGGGACCTGGTCAATGGGAGTATCTCAAGGACTGAGGTTAAACACAGTTGGAGACTGGCCAGAGACCTGTGTTTGGTTTCACAGTCAAGTTTGAAGCTGTGAGCTTGTTACCAGTGGTGTGGATGGATGTGGCTCCTGCTGAGGCTCTGAATGAGTCCCTTGAAGGTGAGCACTGCCTCCACAGCAGTGCTAGGGAGGGGCTGGGGCCATTTCAGAGGGCTGCTTCAGAATCTCTAGTTGGATCTGGGTTTGGCGGACTTGTTACCAAAATCATGGGCAAGTGTTGCTCTGCAAGAGTTGGGCCTAGTTTCAAAACTATGACCAAACAGGGCTGGAAGTGAGTCTACAGGAGGATGGGGCTGCTTTCAGTCTGAATGGGACCACATTCAGTTAGCTTGCCAAGGGCGTGTGGGTCTGTCTTCTCATGGTGGTCTCGAGCTTCACTGGGGCTTTATGTGCCTGGATCCCAAAGTTCTACAAAGGCATTTTTGTCCATGGATGGATGTGAGGCCACTTTTTCATCTGACTGATGTTAGCTCCATACCTTTTATTCTGCCAACTGACTGATGTCACTTTCCCACAGATGTATTTTTGAGGAACAACAATAGAGTCAATGTCTGCATCTATGAGAAATGAATGTAGAAGCCTCCTTGAGATTATCTAAGCCTTACCATTACTTAAAATGGAATATTTAGGCATCATAAAATGAAAATATTGTGAGAAAATATATATCTTCCCATCATTCTGATTGGCTTATGCTGGAAAAATATCCCAGCTAACGATGAACTCCTTTCTTTTGGATAATGGAACAAAGCTTATAAATTATGTACGAAGCTTTTGAAATGTAGGCTATACTGAATTTGTTAGAATCTCTTAGGCTTCTAACCTACTGTGCTTAGCCTCAGGTTTGAGTGAGAAAATGACCTTTGGGAGTTTTTAGAATGTAATCAAGTTGCTTTTTAAAAAATCAATACCATGGATGATTTGTTATTAGAATCGAGGAATGGGCAGGAGATAGAGTTTTAGGCTTAGATATCAAGCATCAACGTATTCTCAATTGTTTTGTTGATTCTCCAAGTGAGTCAGTAACTCACTCATGGCACAAAAAGAGGTCAGAAGAAGAGTCATTATCTGAACTCTGTGACTCCAGAAATTTTTTCCATGTGTATCCCCTTTGGCTCCTGATTTTCACCATGAGTAGGAAAAGGACTCTGTGAAGGACGGCATCGGGAAGAACAGTGTTCGTGCATTTGTTATCATACATCTCTTCTCCTACAAGAAAAATGGAAAAGTGATAAAGAGACTGGAACAGAACAGGGAGAATCCACTTAGAAAGCGTAAATGCGAATGCTTTTATCCCACCGTCCTTCCTGTGACCTTTCTGAACCCATTTATTTTTCAGTTGTGTTCTTGTCCTCACTCTTGTTGAATTTCTTCTTTTCTCGACATCCATATTTACAGCTGCTCTTTTGCATAGTAGAATACTCCACTTGTGTGAGTTTGATGTGTCTCCTTCAAATATATCATGAGCCTCGCTTCGGTCTGTGCTGCATCAAGAATACTTGTTTCACAAGCCCAGGAATAATGCACTTCAGATGCACTAATGGCACCATGTTTAAGTGAATGCTGTTCTTCATTACATATCATCTAGCACTCTGCTTTTAAAGAAGAGTAAGTTTATTATTATTCGAAACCATATTGAACCAGAAGAATCTTTGCCAGAGTTAGCCACTCTGTCACAGAGTGGAAATGAAAATTGGATGCTACATATAGGCCAAGTGTGACTGTCTTATTGAACATTTAGCAGATTGTACCGATGCTAGGATTATAGAGAATCTATCATGAGAAGTTTTCTAAGTTACGGGCCAAGAAATGCACTGAATTTCAGTCAGATGTGTTGCATGTTGAATTATAATCATTACTGGAGCCTCTCAACTCTGTTTTGAAGGGGGAACACTAAGGCTCAGTGGCCCTGGCACTTGGCTTTGTATTCCTTCAGACAGTTTAAGTGACCACAATTGAATCCCCTGTTAATTTTTGTCCAAACTTATTTTGCTATCACATAAATGATGCCATTTTGGAATAATTTGTTCAGCAACTGTGATTTTAAGGTTTCCATTTTTGTTCACTGAACAAATTCTTAATTATCTCAGGGCAATTGAAATGCTCCACAAATCTTTGTGCAGTCAAAGTTATTTCTGTGAATAATGTAGAAACTAACCTCTTGGGAGCCCATCTGTATTTGAAAGGTTTACTAATGGGCCTCTTCTTCCCCTTTCACATATGCTGGTTTATAATTTACAGCAGCCCTGCAGAAGCTGTGTCTAATCCCACAGCTCAGAGCTCTCCGCTGCCACAAATCCCTGACTGGAAACTTTCTGTTCTCTTTTTTTCCCTACAGTTTATGGTGTTTTGTTTCTACAGTTTTGGTATTTTTCAGTTACTTAACTGAGCCCCAAACATGTTAGGCTTTCTGTCATTAAAACCTTTTAATAATTCCTTCTTTAATGCTGTAGATTTACATTTTCTGCATTATTTTTACTTTCTATCTCAAGGCATGAGTTATCATTATTTATTTTTATGATCAAGTAATTGATTAAGGAGTTGAAGCCGTTTGGAGTCTTCTGCAGAGTGGGTTTTTTTTTTTTTTTTGGCTGGGGCTGGGTTTGAACCTGCCACCTCTGGCATACGGGGCCGGCGCCCTACTCCTTTGTGCCACAGGCGCCGCCCTTCTGCAGAGTGTTTTATGGCTGTTGTCTCTCCCGTTGCTGTTCCTGACCACCCGCCCTCCTGTCAGATCTGCTGCATCCTCTGCCTTTGTGGATGTCTCTTCAAGGATGAATCTCTTTGGGCATAGCAGTTGTCTTTTGCCTTTGTGTTTCTGAGGCATGTGTTCACACTTGGATTTGGAATGGAAGGAAGCCAGGTTAATTATACCTTATTCGCTAGGTTCTTGACAGGCATTTTCAAACAGACTGCCATTGTGTTAACATAAGGTCTCCTATATTAAGGACCTCTATTAAAGGAAATGAATATCATTATGTTATATTTAGTTCCTACATCCCTAAGTAATTTAAAGGACAAAATTTAGGAATATGTTTTTAGCATTCCTTCCCCAGCCATTGTATTATCTACATAATTTTTTCCATAAATGCAACCAAACACCTCTTTTTGATTTTTTTTTTATATTTTATCCTCTTTGACTGATTTTTATAATTGTGCTCCTCATCCGACTTCCATGTAGACTCAAAGTAGATACATTTGCTCTGGGGTCTGAAACTGACAAAGACGTCTGATCTTTCTTTCAAGAGGAAATTTCCTTCTCATAATTAGTGAAAATTTCCTTTTGCCTGTTGAATTTAGAGCATATCCTATAGTCAAGTCATTTAATTTAATAATGATTTTTTTCTCCTTCACATTGTCTCCAATTTTATTTTATTCTTCTTGGCATACCTCTAAGAATGTATATTTTAAAGGGGAAAATAATTTATTTTTTGTCTTTGGTATCTGAAAAGTTACTTTTTGCCTCAGTCATTTACAAAGAATCATCATTAAGAGCAAGTTGTTTGTTGTCCTAATCATCCTTCTGTATCTTTTTTCACTGTTTCTTGAGCCTTGTCACATTCTGGGGATTGTCTCAAAACTACCCATGGCGTCAAGAACGTACTGTATAGAAACTCATTTCACCGTCCACTCAATTTTGCTATGAAACCAAAACTCCTCTAAAAAAGTAAAGTTTATTAATTTAAAAAAGGAAAAAGAAAAGAGTAAATCTAGCCAGTTGCCTACTGAGAAGGGATATCGGGGCCGTCTTGGGTATGGCAGTATGGAACTGCCATGGGAGAATAGCATTAAAGCCATAATGACTGATTTACATTGGTAATACAACATTCTCCCTTTCCTATTAAACTTTCTGTCAGGAGAAATGATTAATCATGTGACATTTTCTTTTTCATTACATTCTCTGTGATGAGAATATGAGACTGTGCAGTGCCTATTACATTTTATGAATGATGGCCGGGCACAGTAACACTTTGATTTGGGTTTTGACTACTCTGTATTGTTGCCCAACTCTCTCATTTGGTGTGACTACACAGCATTCTGACTGAATGATTCAAAGGGTTAAATAATCCTACTGTAGAATTCTAAGAACCTATAGTCCAAAGGCAACAGCAATCATAGAAGGTTATTGTCCTATTAAAATAAGATTGTAGTAAGATATGCTAATATCATAACACGAACTGTTCTCGATAAGAGATTGGTATTCAAATTAGACAAGTAGCAAATTGAAATCAATCATACACAAACTCATTTACTGCATTTTTTTCCTCTTAAAACATGAAGTAGCACTGATGAGCCATTGGGCAGTTTTAGCATTTTTATTTTATTTTATTTTATTAATATTTTTGAGACAGAGTCTCACTATATCATCTTGGGTAGAGTGTCCTGGTGTCACAGCTCACAGCAACCTCAAACTCTTGGGCTTAAGTGATTCTCTTGCCTCCGCCTCCCTAGTGGCTGGGACTACAGGCACCTGCCATAAAGCCCAGCTATTTTTTGGTTGTAGTTGTCATTGTTTAGCAAGCCTGGGATGAGTTTGAACCTGCCAGTCCCCCCACTCTCCTCCTAGCCAGTGTATGTGGCCAGCACCCTAACCACTGAGCTACGGGTACTGAGCCAGTTTTAGCATTTTTAAATATAGATACCAAAGGCACAACAATCACATTTTTAGCTATAGAATGTTAATGTCAATTACTGGGCTTAAGACTAGTAAGCCCTCATGGGTAGTAGCAGTACTGGGCAATAGCCCAGGACACAGGAAGGGTCAGAGTGCAGCAGGAAGAATGAATGTACCTTCTCCTATCAGGCACCTTCCCTTTTTGGTTCAACCTTTTGTTGTAAGAGATTTTGATCTTATCAGTCTTGATCAGCACTCCCCCCTTCTTGGATGCCAGGACAACATCTACTCTGTCTTCCTGGGGAACAACTGAGTACTGGGATTTGGGGAAATATGGGATGAAGAGGTTCAACAAGATCTCCTTGCTAATGTCAAAGGATTGCTATTCTCTTTGGTTCAATGCTGTGACAGCTCAGCTTAGATTTCTCAGGTGACTCTGATATGAATTCCATTGTCTATAGTTTTCTTGAGTTTTTAACAAGAATGGCAACATGCTAGTTGATACCCTGTGTCTTTGTACCTCCATCACCTTCACGAAGCAATAACCGCCTTAAAAGCAGCACCTCTGAGTTTATCATTGTATTCCTCACAATTTTAAGTGTATGGTACCTTACAGTTAATAGGCCTTCAATACATAAGGATAGAATGGAGTTGAGAGCCTAATAAGAGGAAATAAGCTTACATTCCATAGCAGATATCACTGTAATGACTTTCACTGTTGAGCTTAGCACGCGGATGTTAAGAGATACGGAAGGGCTATTTCTAAATGTCTCTTGTTTGTTCTGTTACATTTAGTGAGTCCTACATGCCCACTGTCATGTTGGGAGCTGGGGACAGAGAGGGAGAATTAGGAGCACACGTCCTGAAGGGTATCACAACAGGGTATCTTTATGGATAGTTAGCTGAAATAGGAGATTAGATCAGAGGTTAGATAACTGTTGCTGAGGTCCAGATAAGTGGTTTAATGCTTTTAGCTTATTTAGCCAGACTATTCTGTAGGGCTTCTCTCAGGCCTAGGTTGCTGTTCTCTGCCGGAACCTAGTGATAGTGTAAGTGTGAATCTGTGTCAAATCATTACCACATCTATGGTGCATATTTTATCTATCATAAAAAAATGAAATTAATAATAAAAAAAAATCATTACCGTTATGGGGGAAAGTCTGCTAAGTGATCTCCACTTACAAAGAACATTTTCACCTCTAAGACTTTTTTGTTATTGTTGTTCTAGCCTTACAGTTATGTAAACTAATTCTTTCAATTACAACTCTTTTTTTCCCCACTTTGTTGAAATAAAACATCTATATATCTACATAGTTAGAGAGAATGGACACTATTTCATGGCACAGCAAAGTGACTTTCAACTTGTGTTTCAAAATTAACCCTGCATGCTTGAGAGGAAAATGGCACGGTCTGCCGACCCTTCTTTGTGTGATTGTTGCTGGCTTCCCGTGTTTACGATAGGCTGTAGCACTAGTAGCATTTGTCCAAGATCTGCTAGCCTACACGAAGTCTTTGAAAGAATTATATAAAGGATGCTTTTCTAGAAGAGTGAATTAGAACAGGTAGCGTTTTGCCTGTAGCCTGATGTAGCCCCAAATTAGGGCACAGTGAGCAGAGCTCAGATTTCGGCCCCACTCATACCCTCTGTTATATCTCTCTGTGTTTTGGACAAAATGAACAACGCTAGGAGGATGCCCTGACGCTTGAGATTGAAATAAAATTTAATTTGTGCCTCTATTAATGATATATACTTAGTTTTTAACTTTAAAATGAGGCCTAATACTATTTTCATATAGCTCGTCCTTTTAAAAATAATAAGTCATTTTCCTGATGGTTAGTGATGCTGAACATTTTTCATACATTTGTTGCCAATTTATCTACCTTCTTTTGAAAAGTTTCTGTTCATGTTTTTCCCACTTTTTAATTTTTTTTTTTTTGCTCATTTGTTTGAATTCTTTGTAGATTCTGGATATTAGACCTTTGTCAGATGTCTAGTTTGCAAATATTTTCTCCCATTCTGTAGATTATCTGTTTATTGATTATTTCCTTTGCTGTGTAGAAGCTTTTTAATTTAATCAGGTCTCATTTATTTATTTTTGTTATTGCCGTTATTTGCCTTTGGGGTCTTAGTAATAGATTATTTTCCTAAGCTGACGTCTACAAGAGTTTTTCCTACTTTTTCTTGTTTTCACTTTTTCTTGTTTCACTTGTTTTCACTTTTTATTGTTTCAGCATTTTTATGGTTTCATGAATTCCATGTATGTCTTTTATCCATCTTGAATTATTTTGTGTGTATGGCAAGAGATAGGGGTCCTGTTTCATTCTTCTGCACGTAGCTAGAGGACGATGGAACCCTGAAGGAGAAAGTCTGTGTGTGGGGGGGTGAGGGTGCACTGAACACTGTCATCATCCCTAGTGACAAACACACTAAAAGCCCAGCATAAGTATTATACAAGGTGCCCATGTAACAAAAACATTTGTACACTCTTAAGATTTTGAAATAAAAAATAATATTAGATAAAGCGGGCGAGTGGACCCTTTTGGAGGTGGGTATATGTATTGACAGAGAGTGGTAATGGTTTTATGGGTGTGTACTTATCTTTATACGCAGCAAGTTGCAAACATTAAATACAGTTTTCTGTACGTCAACCCTACCTTAATGAAGTGGTTAAAAAAAATCTTGATCTGCTAAGGAAACATCTCAGGACTCACTGTGCCAGTTCTCTCACATACTGCTTAAGGGAGCTTGGTGTTTTCAGAGATCAGCTTAGTGCTGCTTCCCGGGTTCCCTGGGAGAGGTGTGAAGGAACATGGTGGGAAAGACCATGAAGCCAAGTGTTTCTCAATGAGCAACAGGTGTGTAGTCCACATTCTCCTCTTTATCCGACTTTACAAATAATATTTGCACTCTTCAGTTTATAACTGCTTTGCTTTGTGAACAGCCCAGGAGAATTATTATTTTTTGACTGCCTCATGAAGTATTGCAATATTTCAATGTCGAAAGGCCAGGTGGCCCTTTCAACCTAATGGATTGACGTGTCTGAATCTATGCAGGTGGCTCTTTTGGTCCTAGTAACACAGCGGTTGTCTACCAATGCTGCCCATCTCAACATGTATAGCATGAAGTGCATTTCATATTATTCAATTTAAATAAGAGCAAGAATAACCTAAACTCTCTCCTATTTACTCAGCACAGAAGAGAAATATAAATAATATTGTGCTGACCTTCATTCTTTCTGACTCTTCCCTCATTGCAATGTAAATTCTATTTGGACAAGGCCTTGTTGTCTTGTTCATTCAGGTACATCCAGATTCTGTGATGGTGTCACTACATTGAGTATATTTCCAGTATACATTTGAACAGATAAAAAAGTAATGGCTGTTATTTATATCATGTTAAATTTTCATTAAATTTAAAGTGTGCTGATTTTCCATACCTACCCTAGGACTAGATGGAATATCCAGAGAACAATTGGCAATTAAACTTAGCACATTTTTAGTAAATTTTGCATTGATTGCCTACAAGGTTCTTTTTCTAGAAAAAGCTTGATGGGAACCCAAAGGGAATCCATGTCATAAATTAAGAGAAAACCAGGTATCTTCCACAAGGAATAAGAGCATGTTTTACGCCACCTTTATCCTTGTCTTCATCTTATCTTTGTGGATGGTTCTGGTCAGAAGGTGGCTGAAGAAAGGAGGGTGGTACACTTGATGAAAAGGACATTTTATACAGCTTGGATTTGCAGTAAATTTATACTTTTAATTTTAATGTTTGTTTTTGTCATTTTTTTTTACTAACAAAGTAAGTTTTCTGGCAGGTTGCTTTGTGGTTCTGTCGTGGACCTAGCCTGTAAAGGTATAGTTATATCTATATCTACATATCTGTATCTATTTAAGTTCTTATTTTCCAAAAATACTTCGGGTTTATTTTAAGAAGACATGAGTTCTAACATGAATTTTCTACATTTAGAAAAGATAGGAGAAAGTCTTGACAGATGATCTAAAATCACACATGAATGCAAATGAGGTGATTATTTGCATTTTCACTTGTGCTGCTAATTAATTGGCAGGTATTTGTAACTCCACACAAACCAGCACCCTTGTAAATTATCCACTACGTATTCAGTAAGGCAGAACACAGTAGGATGACTCTGAGACAGGATCATAATTTGAAGTGATATGCTTTATGTGTCTTGTTCTATAACATCCTAAGAAGAGACAAAATCGTTCAGCACTATAATTTGATCCCTATGAAACTGTAGTGTAGAACTGGCTTTACTATATAGCAGAGAAGCAATGATCTATCTTGTTTTCGAGATGCGGAGAAGGGCCCAACTGGAGGAAGAATCTTTCCCCCCAAATCTCTCTCTCCTACTTAGGAATGATCCCCTTTCCACCAGACCAGTCCTGTTTTGTTTTTCTGCCAGAGCATAATTATTACTAGTGCTCCCTCCTCCCTAAAGGGTCCCTGTATTGACCAAATATTGTCTGGACATACTGCTGCTAATTATTTACCCTGAACACTAGACTCTAGTCATTTATACTTCAGTGTGAAAGTAATTTAGAACATTTCCTAAAAGTAGAGTTTTCATTAAAATATCAAATCAGAAGGGGGCACCGAGTCTAAGAAGCAGTACGTCATTGTGAGGCTGGGGAAACAGAGGCCAACTTAATTTATTTCACAGTTTTTCCAGAAAAATACCTTTCAGAAGTTTATACTGTAAGTGGATTTACTTAATTTTATGTTTCTTATTTTCTTTTTCTTTGATGTTGTGACTAAAATAAGAAATTCAGAAACAGAAAACCTGAAAAACGTTTTGATTTTTTAGATAATCAATACCTGCCTATAATAGGGTCATTTTTATTCATAGCATTTCCACTTTAATGTCTGCTTTCCTCTGCTTCTCTTTTTGTCCCCGGGTCGCACTCTTTTCTGTACGTGTTTGTCCCATTCTCCATCTGCCCGATTTTTCTTTCTCATCTCCTTCTACCTCTTCCTCTGTTAGATGCTTCTCCAACTTCCTGCTTCTCTCTCCTAAACAGTAGGTCCAAGACCTCAATGTACGTGTACAGCAGAGTACTCTGAAATATTTACGTAGCTTGAATTTTGACAAATGTTAATATAAATGTTAGCTTTAACAGCTATAATTTGTGACTTTTCCTGTGATCTTAATTCTATTTGCATAATAATTCCTTTGCCTTTTCTTCAGTGGAGGTGTTTTCCAAAGCCAGGTGTTTATAATTAAGGTAATTTGAGGATAATAAAGTCCTAACCTATGTGGCAGAAATGTAAGGTCTAAGGAGAAGGAGATTAATAAAAGCTTGAGTGGCCATTGTTGGCTGGAAGAAGGGTATAAAACTTTAACTAGATATTAAAAATTTGATGGCTTCTTATCTGCACCTCATATCATTTTCGTATGATTTGTTATATTTAGTTACATCTTGGGTTAGTCTTCATGGTGGAAATCTGCCAGTTGGCTCATACTATTTCAGTGTCCGTGAAGAAGTTTTCCAGATGGTGGAGAGCAAAAGTTGCAAGAGAAGAGAATCTTTAAGCCTTGATTTCATATTTCACCTATGCACATTTGACTTTAATCTGCACCAGGACCATCTGTATTTGCACATTATCCTTAGAGATAGATGAAGGCTGGGAAAATGTCTCTCTGACACCACACATGAACTCAGGATATATTCCTACACTATTCAATTTAGTGTTAAGGCTTACATATTCAACTCTGCTGAGAAAACTGGAAAGACATGCTTTTTCTTAAAAGTTAACAGAACGCATTTAAAGACGTAATTTCAGAAATTTGGATGTAAGACCTGTATAACAAAAAAGTATCCTCCAGTAGACAGAGCATTAACTTTGGAGTTGAAAGACCCAGGAGTCGGTCTTATTGGCTCAATTTATTATGTCTATGATCTTGGTGAAGGCATTAACTTGGGGGCTGTTTCTGTATCTGGCAGAAGTGGCTAAAATGTAGCACAGGCCCACAGGAGGGTGTGAGGTTCAGATGATACAAAGAAAAGAAGATTTTGCTGTGGAAACAGCTCTACAAATCCACAGGTCATTTTATTATTCTCTTGGCCTTTCATTACATCAGAGTATGAGACTGGACTTCTAGAGCTGATGGTACCTCAAGATGCCATCTATTCTCCTGCCTTTAAGCAAGTAAATAGAGGGATATTGTCTCAACTTATAAATGCAGACAGTGAGGCCCAGGAAAGTTAACTGACTTTTACATTGTCACACAGATTACAGGTAGTTGACACCAAGGGCAGCATTTTTTTTTTTTTTATTATAGATGAAAATATGCACCATATTGCATTCTATCAGACTAGCTTTCGCAAGACATAATGCATCTCATTGAAGAAGAATATTTTTAAAGTGTCCAATTGTCTTTTCCTTTAAAAACAAAGAAAAATAATTTTTGAAAGTTTAAAAATATTTTAAAATCGACATGTCATGATTGCATGTATTTTTTTTTGGTAAATAGTGATTTTCCATATACATAAGGTATAGTAATCAGATAAGGGTAATTAGCACATCCATCATCTCAAATGTTTATCATTTTGTGTGTGTGTGTAGAGAATATTTAATATCCTCCTCTAACTATTTGAAACTCTATAAATATATTATTGTTAACTATAGTCATCCAACGGTGGTATTGATCCCTGGAACTTATTCCTCTTACCTAGCTGTAATTTTGTATCCTTGAGAAAATTTCTCTTTATCCTCCTTCGTCCCACTCTTCCCAGCTTCTAGTATCGTCTATTACACTTTTGCTTCTGTGAGGTCAACGTTTCATCTTCCACCTCTGAGTGAGAACATGCGGTGTTTAACTTTCTGCCCCTGATTTGTTTTCCTTGACATAATGTCCTTCAGTTCTACCCATGTTGCTGCAACTGACGACACATCAGATAAATAGTTTGCAAGTATTTTCTCCTATTCTGTAGGTTGTCTGTTTATTTTGTCTATTGTTTCTTTTCCATGTGGGGGTTTTCTTTAAAGAAGAGATACGGAATATGAAATATCTATAAGAGTTACCACTTTCAGAGTGTGAGTTTGGAACTGAGGGTATAGAACATTTGTAATTGCCCTTCTTAGGACATTATCCAGTTTAATTTAAAATATCACTAAAATGAAGAAGAATTTGTATTTGGCCTCCTTTACTTGTGTAACTAAGATCATTAAACATTGTACAGATGGTTCATCAATGCCAAATTTGCAGGAATCAGAGTTGATGTGAGTATCATATAAATAAATAAATAGAACAGTATTTACAATGTTTGCTAATTAAAGCAATTGATATTATTTAAGTAAAGAGGAGGGTAAGCCTTTACTTAGCATTCTTCCCAAGTAATTAAGGAAGATCGATGGAGCTCAGCCTTGAATAGCTGAGGGCTGTAAATTGGAAAAAAAATTACTTTATCCAACATTTACCTTAGTTTATCCCTGTGGATTTAGGGAGCTATTAGTGAGGTGTGTGCAGTGAATCAACAGACTATACTGCATATTACCCTCCCAATAAGTTACTGATGTAGCAACAACCAAAGCAATTTAAAAAACAATGAACAAAGGAAAAATAAGATCAGCAAGCAGTCAGGGATTTTTTTAGTCCTAGTTCTAAGAAAGCATTCATCACCTGTTGTTAATCACTAATCACTACAAGATAACACACAAAATTTTTCAATCCTGCTGGGCTATTTTCTTTACACTGAGAGCATTCACTGTGGTCAAGAGCTTTTTGCCGTTGGTGTGAACCTTGATTTATGGTTATTTGAATAGGGCAGCGGATTGAGAAATTGTCTCCAGTGATACAACTTAATTGGCTCATTACTATGCTTGATATGAGCTGATAGAATGTAATTCTCCATAGTAATGTCTCAAAGAAACAAATAGAACTTTCGCTATTTACCCAAACTTTCCTAGTGGGAGGAATTGAGGCATAAATCTTGAATACCTGTGCTTTCTCAAGAGTCTTCTACTACTTCTGCTGACATAGAAAATACCTGAGAAGAGCTTTGTAGTGGTGATCAGTTACTTCTGGTCCTAAACTCAGAATAGTGGAATTATTACCAGAATTTCTTTCTTCAGTAGGTCCTTGGTCTCGGGGATTAGAAGAATGAATCCACAGACCACAGATCAGTGGTAAGATAAGATTTATTATACAGAAGAGAATGTAGAAAAAAGCACCAGAGCTCCTGGCAGAGGGAAAGACTTAAGTTAGAAAATCTCCTCTCTGCCTGGGCTCTTTGTCAAGGGGTATAGATAGTCACTTGGGTCCTTTGTAGTTACATTTGGCCAGGACTTGATAGCAAATGAATGGATACAGTCCCTTCTGCTGGGACAACATGAGTGAGGGCATCAATGAATGATACAGTCCCTTCCCCTGGGGCAAGATGTGTGTATCAAGGCATGGATACAGTCCCTTCTGTTGAAATAAGATGAATGTGTGTATCAATGAATGGATACAGTCCCTCCTCTGGGATAAGATGAGTGCATCAGTGAATCAATGCAGTCCCTTCTTCTAGGGGCAAAGTGAATGATTACATTAATGAATGGCTACAGTCCATTTATAAAATTGTCCAGGCCTAGGAAATGAGGGGTCTCTGTTCATCCCTGAATGGGGGAACCTTGTATCCCCCTTGGGACTGTGACATGCTCATAGGGGAGTAGTGTAGCCAGAGGAGGCTGTCTAAGTCCAAGGGTGGTTCTGGAGTTGGAACTGGCAGCATCCAGGGCTGTGCCATGGTTTCCCTCAACTAACTCGGCACCCACAGGCTTCCGTGCTTGCCCTATCTGTGGCACTTGGCTCTCCAGTTTTGCTCACCCTTGGTGGCTGCACCAACACCCCCAGGAGGATGCAGAAGGCATGGCTGGTCCCCCCAGGTGGCTGGCACGCCCGACCCAGGGCACCACCCACCCTGTACCAGGGTGGCAGAGTAACCTAACAGTCTCCTCATGTAAAACAGAGAGACTGCCCTAACTTTCCTTAGTCTTCCCAGGACTCTACATTTCCTAGCCAAATTTTGTCACTTAAGGTATTCAATACAAAGTCTTGTGTATTATACGTATAATAATTAACTTTATGATTATTATAGTTCTTTGATGTCTAGAAAATGATAGCTGTGTATGTTGAAGAAAATAATATGTCTAATGTGACGACAAAAATTTATTACAGGCTGGGGCGGTGCTCACACCTGTAATTCCTACACTCAGGGAGGCTGAGGAGGCTGGGTCACCTGAACTCAGGAGTTTCCAGACCAGCCTGTGTCAGAGGGAAACCCATCTCTACTGAAAATAGAAACACTAGCCAGGTGTTATGGCAGGCACCTACAGTCCCAGCTACTTGGAGACTGAGGCAGGAGGACCGGGGCAACCCGAGTTTGAGGTTGCTGTGAGTTATCATGATGCCATGGCACTCTACCCAGGGCGACAGTAAACAACAATAACATAATCATCATCATCATCAACAACAACAACAACGTATTACACAATTCTGGACCAAGAAAAAATGTTAAAGAATTCTCACCAACTGCTACATGTTTTTGAAAAGTAGGTCCCATGTACTCACAGGTCACTTCTAACTCCTGCTTAGAAGTGACATTTTTGGTGTGAAAACTTGTAAATGGAAATCAAGTCATCAAAATCCATGAATCTTTTCCCTGATTTTTATTGACTAAAAATACTTAAAAAATGGTGACTTGAGAACATTTTAGGGGAAATGAGGCAAAGAAAATACGTGCAATAGAACAGTACAGTGAAACGAATTCAGGTTACAAGAAGTATAAGGAAATTACAGAGCAAATCTTTTGTATTAAACTTAATATATAAGTAGATAAATAAATAATTGAATTATAAAATCAATACATGTTCATCATTGAAAAATTATAACAAAGAAGATCTTACTACTTAGTGACTATCGTTTGCTTTTCCAATTGTTTTCTTACATTTTTAAACAAAAATGGAATTGTTCCTGCTATTTGATAACACGAGTCATCTGTTAAAAACATATTACAGATTTTTCTAAAATAACCTTTTAAAATTTGATTTTTAATGAGTGCATGTTATTCCATTAAATGGATATACCCTAATTTGTTAAACCAAATCCTCATTAGTGTTTTTTTTAGGTTATTGACTTTTTTTTACTATCACAGGATGAACATTATATGTATGTGTAGATATATGTTTATATATGTACATATATATATATTATTTATACAAACACACCCACACGCACACACTTGAATTGTTGGAGGAATAGGCATGCCCTTTAAAGATTTGTTGCTGTGCACAGAAGCTGTATTACTTTATGCTTTTATAAGTAATGTAAAAGACTGCTTGTTTACTTGTAGCCCAGAGTTATGAAGGTGAGTATTATTATTGCCAAAAAAAAATTAATAATTAAAATGCAGACCAGAACTGAAAAATTCCTGGGCAAACAATACCAAATGCCTTAAAAATAGCTTTAAATCTTGCTTACATTAAATACATAAGTGAAACTTAACTTGGAATTGTAACTACAAATGTAAACAAACCTTACCTTGGGTCATTTCTGACAAATGCTCAGGTTAGGCAGAAATACAATGTAACCCCAGCTAATTGTAAGCAGCCAACTGACATATGATTATATTACCAGGGACATTCCAACAAGGTAAAGAGGGCCATTTTGTAATTGCAAATCAATAAAATAATTTCTTCATTTGCTTGGGTATTTTCCAAGTAAATATTTGTCTTAGATGTTTTGGAACACTAAACCTTTTTCAATCTGGTGTTCCCCAATTCATAAAGAGCTTGCTACTCAGATAAACTCTTGAAAATTTTAGCATGCTTTGTTTTTTCTTTTACATCATTTTACATTATTAAATAAATATTTACCAATTTCCTTGGTAAAAGTTGTACCTTATTGTTTTTTTACTTCTTTGGTTGCTAGTAAGGTTTTGGCCATTTTTATTTCTTTTTGGACCATTTTTATAGCTGTTGATCATTTTTTTTTTTTTGTGGGTTATTTTATTCTGTGTAATTCACTTGGTGTCACATAGAAGATAAGCCATTTCTTCTTTGGTGTATCACATGCATTTTTCTTTTTATCATCTTTTTTTGACTTATGGGTGTGTTTATTTTTTACCAAGTCAGGCATCCAGGGACGAGTCCTTTGCCTCTCCTTTTTGCCTTTCCTCAATCTCTGGTTAATTGCCTAATGTTTTTGTTAGTATCTGTAAGACCTCTGAGGGGAAAATGAGATAAAATTTTTGATAAGGCTTCTCTGTCCTTCAATTTTGTAGAAGTAATATGGGTTGGCCATGTAGAAGGGGCCCCTGTAATCACAGTATTATGGGCACACATGGGGTCCCCAGGCAGAAGAGGCCCTTTTAAGCACAGCATTCACCATTACCTGGGTAACAAGTATGTTTAATGGGCAAATAGCCCAGTCATCGTAAAGCCACTCCCACATGGCCTTTGCATGGTAGGGTGGGGGCTCTGCTTGGCATTATAAATTACAGGGAGAGTTAGGCAGTCTTTCTTCTCAGAGTAAACAAATTACAATGGCTTTCATCCAGTCTTCCAGGCTTGCTTCTCCCACGGTAATACCCTCCTGTGTGTCAGGATCAAGTATCCCCACTGGTGATTGTTCAAGTTCGCGTTTTGGGTCCTGCATCAAGCCAAACATGCTCTTCCGTTCTGTAGCCTTGAGAACCCAAGATACTGCCCCCTAATAGTTATTGTCATAATCCATTTTAGTGAAGAGTCCTCAGGAAGCTGATGATACCAATCTACAAAACAAAACAATTCCTTCACATTACTTGCCCTTCTAGCATGCTGGCTCCTTCCTTGGTGATAAAAAATCCTGGAGGTACTTTCCATCATCCCTGCCTAATTTTTCCTTTAGGGGGCAGATTTGAGGCCAGTGGCAAAAGCTTAGACTCACTAAAATCTAAGCATGGTCTAGCAGCAAGGTCTGATTCAGCATGCTTTTTAAATTTCATTTTAGCTATTATAAATAACCATAACCGGCTTGGCACCTGTAGCTCAGTGAGTAGGGCACCGGCCACTACTCATTGGCAGGTTCGAGCCCGGCCTGGGCTTGCCAAGCAACAATGACATCTGCAACCAAAAATTAGCCAGGCATTATGGCAGGCACCTGTAGTCCCAGCTAATTGGGAGGCTGAGGCAAGGGAAGTGCTTAAGCCCAAGAGTTTGAGGTTGCTATGAGCTGTGATGCCACAGCACTCTACCAAGGGCAGCATAGTGAAACTCTATCTCCAAAATAAATAAATAAGTAAATGATGATGACCAATAAATGTGATGTTTTCCTTTTTTCTTATTAGTGGACATTTCCTTATGCACCCAGTGAACCATCTCTCCAAGAGGTTCTCCAAGAACCATCTCTCCAAGAAGGATTCTCCAAGAATCCTTCTCTGAATGCCACTGTAACTTTTTTTTTTTTTTTTTTGCAGTTTTTGGCTGGGGCTGGATTTGAACCTGCTACCTCTGGCATACGGGGCCGGTGCCCTACTTCTTCGAGCCACAGGCGCTGCCCTGTAACTTTTACCTTTAGTGACTGAGTATAGCACACAGCTTCATGCTGTGGGTGATTAAGTAGCCACCTAGGAATCAGTGATTCTTCATCCTCTATCCTTTCATAGTTTCTCTTCCCAAATCACTTGTTTCTGTGAGGCAGGGCCATTCTATCAAATCCTGACCCTCTGATACCAATTGCTTTGGGGAAACAATTCAAAGTATGTTTTCTTTCTAAATTTTATACCAAGACAATAATCTGTGCTCAACTATAGGGTTTTCCCCACTCAACAAGCAGCTGACACCATCTGGATGTTCTGTAATTCAAGTCTGAAATTATCTAGCTGGTGACAGTGTCAGATCCCCCAGGGTGAGGGCTCAGTCCCCAAAACTGCCTCCCCTACACTGGTTGTAAGTCCAGGCCTCTGGAGCTTCTGACAACAGGCTTCAAGTTGGGATTCCCATGACCTGCTCTCTTTGGGTTTGATTAACTTACTGGAGCTGCTCATAGAACTCAGGGAAACACTGAGTTCTGGTTTATTAGAAAATATAATGCAGAGGATATAGATGAAGACAGGTATATGGCAAGGTGTGGGAGAAGGGCACAGGATTTCCAAGTATTCAGCTACCTGGAAGTTCCTAGGTCACCTAGTTTTTTAAAAAAAATTTTGATCATCATACTTTTTTGTTTCTTTTTAAATAGTTTTTATGCCTCTATTGAGTTTCCTTTTTTTGTCCAGCCATTATCAATATACATAAAATTATTGGAATGTACATTTTTACATATTTTTGTCAGCTGCTTTGATGTTTTTGTGTTGAAAATGCAACATGAGCATTCATTTGGGCCACAGTTTCTTGCCTTGAAATGTCGACTGGTTTTAAGTTGAGGAATGCATGTCGTAACAATTTGGACTGTTAGTTTTCAAGATTGTTGGTGTTTTAGTTTAGAAGGAAGTTAACTTGGCCGGATTCAAGTTGTAAAACCTATGTTCCCTGCCGTGTACAACTGCTATCTTTAAGAAACAAGGCTTGCGCTGTCTTTGCTGTGTGTATGTGTGTACGTGTGTATGTGTGTGTGTGTATGTGTGTTTATGTGTGTTTATGTGTTTATGTGTGTTTGTGTGTGTGAATGTATGTATGTCTGTGTGGATGTGTGTGTGTGAATGTGTGTATATGTGTGTTTATGTGTGTATGTCTGTGTATGTGCGTATGTGTGTGTGTGTGAATGTGTATATGTCTGTATGTGTGTGTGAATGTGTGTATATGTGTTTATGTGTGTATGTCTGTGTATGTGCGTGTGTGTGTGTGTGAATGTGTGTATGTCTGTATGTGTGTGTGAATGTGTGTATGTGTATGTGTGTGTATATGTTTATGTGTGCATATGTGTGTGTGTGAATGTGTTTATGTGTGTATGTCTGTGTGTGAATGTGTGTTTATGTGTGTTTGTCTGTGTATGTGCGTATGTGTGTGTGTGTGAATGTGTGTGTCTGTATGTGTGTGTGAATGTGTGTATGTGTATGTGTGTGTATATGTTTATGTGTGCATATGTGTGTGTGTGAATGTGTGTTTATGTGTGTATGTCTGTGTGTGAATGTGTGTTTATGTGTGTATGTCTGTGTGTATGTGTGTGTGAATGTGTGTGTGTGTGTGGAGTAATGGTTTTAAAGGCACAGCAAATTCTCATGTTTCCTCAGCCTTCCTGTTTTAAATGAGGTCTCCAGCAAGCATATATAATTCAGCCAGGAAAGTGAGTTTTTATCTGGGGTCTGCTACTGTGCTCTCATATCCTGAATCTTGCAAGTATATCCCCTTTATACTTGTACAGGCAGTAAAGCCACAGCTTGTCATTTTTTACCTGATGAAGAAGAGGTAAAAAGCAAAAGGATTCCATCAGTGAGAATATTTATGTTAAAAATCTTGCCCAAGGCTTCACTCATTTATTTGAGTTTTATATCATTGGTACCCCTATCTGCATAGGATTTTTGGAAATGTTAACTCTTTGCCTTCCTGGATAAAAATATGGGTTCTGACAGGAGGAAAAAGGAGGAATAAATACTGTGGTAATCTGTGCCACAGAACATGGCTGTGACGAAGTTTAAAATAAGCACTTGACAGTATATCCAAGTGTAGCTCCCAGTGTGGAGCCCTCACGTTTTGGTGCCGTTCCTGAGCACCACTCTTAGAAGATTACCAACTCACCTAGTGGCCCTACACATTTTGGGCTTTTCAATATTTTCCTTTGGTTAGTTGCAGCTGTTGTGAAGTAACACATTCTCTCCAGTCTCCAAGAAGCTCAAAGCCTTTCATCGTCCACGTGATATAGGGAAGGGGCTTCTGCCTTGTCTCACAGCAACTTCTGAAGTGTTTCTTGCCAGAAGGATGTGTTACTCCTCTCAGGCAACTAGCAGGATCAAGATGGAATACATGAGTTTGGGAGGTGGGTGTGGAGGCGGTAGGGGTGTTTAAGAGAAAGAATTGAGATAGTTGAAATTTCTCTTAGTTATTAAGTTTATATCTGGACCCCTTCATCCTTAACAAACATGGTTTTAGTTAGCGCTTTGAGGCCCAGCTAAAATGCCAAATCCTTTGAAAAAGTTGCTATAACTCTTCACTTAAACCTGTATTCTATCTCTTTTCATGGCTTGTAATGACCTATTCATATATTTTTATTCTGACGAGATTTTGTCCACAGGTGATTTGCATAATCACAGTGCCTGGCTCATAATAAGTAAATAACACATCATTGCTGAATGAATAAAGGAGAGGATTTGGGTTGCAAAATCATTTCATCCGACAACTTTTCCCCTTCCTTGCTCTCTCCCAATCTCCTCCCCATTTTGCTCCTCCCCCCCCCCACTCTCCCCCCTTCCCTTCTCTTCTCCCACTGCCTACAACTTCCTTCCACCCTCCCTGCTAGGCATTCTAAACTTAATACTCTTATAACAAAGTGAAAAAGTACTTTTAGCGTAATTTTGGTTCTTCTGTTTTAAAGTCTGATGTTTAGATATCATTTAGGTTTTTTTTTTTTTTCCCTCCTCAAATCATAACATTTTTTAAGATGATGACTTCTGTTTGAGATGATGTTTTATGGGGAGGAAGTAGCTAGAATTGTGTTCCTGCGTAAGCATATGTACACAACAGTTCTTGGACTGTGTGCAGTAATTTTGTTTATTGGTTATACATGTCTTTCATCATTTTGGTACTAGGATAATTCCAGGATGTCCTCAAAGATTTCAATCAGTCTTTCATAAAAGCATAGCAATCTGTTGATGAACAAATCCACAATTAACAATCTACTACAGTATCAGAAACTTCAAAAATGTTTCCTAACCAATTATCCCGTGGAATCTAAAACTGTTAACAATTTTGGTTTTTAGTGGGCTCAGCATGGATCTTACTCAGTGAATGATAGAGTTTCAAAATGTTCTTTGCTCTGGGAGGTGCTTGTGGCTCAAAGAAGTAGGGCGCCAACCCCATATGCCGGAGGTGGCAGGTTCAAGCCCAGCCCTGGCCAAAAAAAAAAAAAAAAAAAATGTCCTTTGCTCTATGTGCTCTGAGCAGAAATTCACATCTGTAATCCATCTGCTGAGTTTTATTTAGCATTTCAGTTACTGAAATGGCAAATAGATTGCTTGTAGCTGAAGGACTACCTTCTTCTAAATTTTTGGTTACAGAACATTTTCATGTTGGCTAGAATTCAGACTTTAAGCCTACTTCTCAGATGACAGGAAAATAATGCCTTAATTTCTTCAGCCTTGCTTCTCAAAACTATTATCTAAATAAGTGTGGGCGTGTGTGTAGGGTGAAGGAGTACAGGACAAAATGTGCCATTTCTCAACACCTCTTACTGATATTTTACAGTTAAAAAGCCTGGTTTATAGGGGATAGAGGCTCTAGGGATATAAAGCTGAATAGAATCTAATTTTTCTGGCTGCATACCATGCAATTTCCCAATTCCCATTACCAAGACATTGCAATATGAGAAAAGAGAAAGTAGGTCCTTGCCAACTTGTGACAAATCAGGGTAAATAAAGTCTCAGAAATAAAGGAGAAAGGCAATAGGCAGCCTCAGTTCTTGTCTTTATATCGGTTTTAAACCACCAACCTAACCCTTCAGAGATACAAGATTCACTGTGTCAAGAAAGAAATAATTGTAATACTTATGATGAAAGGATGTTGCTTTGCTGTAAGCGCTATTAAAATTACTTACATTTGACCTCTCTGTTTCCCATATCATTTTCCTTTGCTTAGTTGCAGCCGTTGTGAAGTAACAACTTGAGGCTTTGGCTTTTTATTACTTTGGTGAGCATGCAAAACATACAAAGCTCAAATCATGGAAGATTTTGTGGAGCTGCGTGCTTGTCTATGTGTGTGGGTGGCTGCAGATTGCCTGGATGTGGCTGGTTGTGTGTTTTTGGCTCACTGGTGTCTCTCATGGGTGTCAGAGACTCATCTTCCCTGGCATTCAGCATGCGTAGTTCACAGCCCTACCTTGGCGTATTACATTTTTATTGCTACATAAGCAGTTGCCTCAACAACAGTTGCTTAAAACACCTGCTTGCTCCTCACAGTGTGCAGACCAGAAGTTGGCAGGGCGTGGCTGGTTTCTCTGCTCAGCATCTCACAAGGCTGAGATCAAGGTATTGCCCAAACTTTATCTTCCTCCAAAACCCTAATTCTCTTCCAAGCTCACATGATTTGGGGCATAGTTCATTGTCCTTTCAGCTTTAGGACTGAGGTTTCTATTTTCTTGCTTCTTGTAGGACTGAGGTCCTCTCTTGCTAGCTGTTGGCCAGAAACCATTCTCAGAACCAAAGAGATCCTCAGGTCTGACTCCCATTGCCCTTTTGAAACTTGACAATTGACTTCTTTAAAGCCAGCAGAAGGATTTCTCATGCTTTAAATAAATGTACATATGTATGAATTCCTGGGAAGCCCACATACTTTTAAAAGCTCACCTTATTAGTTGGGACTTTCTAGGATAATCTTTTTGACAAACTCAAAATTAAGTAATTTGGACAAATCTTTTTTTTTTTTTTGAGACAGAGTCTTCCTTTGTCACCCTCAGTAGAGTGCCATGGCATCACAGCAACCCCAAACTCTTGGGCTTAAACAATTCTCTTGCCTTAGCCTCCCAAGTACCTGGGACTACAGGTGCCCGCCACAACACCTGGCTTTTTTTTTTTATTTTATTGTTGTCGTTGTTGTAGTTGTCATTGTTGTTTTAGCTGGCCCAGGCCAGGCTTGAACTCACCAGTGTTGGTGTATGTGGCCAGCACCCTACCCACTGAGCTACAGGTGCTGCCTAAAATCAAGTAATTTGGGATTTTAATTACATCTTCAAAATATCTTCATATTTATCATATTAAGTCACTTAATCAGGGGAGTAAAACCCATCATATTCATAGCCTTCTGAGTAGCTGGGATTACAGGTGCCTGCCACAATGCCTGACTATTTTTAGAGATGGGGTCTTGCTCTGGCTCAGGCTACTCTTGAACCTGTGAGCTCAGGCAAGTCTTGAACCTGTGAGCTCAGGCAATCCACTCACCTGGGCCTCCAGAGTGCTAAGATTACAGATGTGAGCCACTGTGTCCAGCCCAATGGACTTTTCTTCCTGCTAAACTTACTTAGTTTGTCTTACAGTCTAATAATTGCAGGGGATGAAAGATATGCTTGGACGTTCACAGACTAATAGGGTAATAGTGGGCAGGTGTTAGTTTTAGGGTGCAAGAGTGATTCTGACAGTAAGCTTTCTTTGAAATGTACATTTTCTCATATTCATTTGGCCTCTTCTAGTTCATTCTCTTCAGTGATCCTTCTCATAAGACAATCTGTGTTCCTTTCTCCCTCCAGATCTTCCCGTGGGTTCACTGCTCAGGGAGAAATCCAAACTCCGGCAGAACAGACAATGCTGGTCCTTTATCAACTCATCTGTCCGTTCATTCCCCAGGGTTTGGTTTGTTCTCCACTCTGTCCCTGAGTCTGCTTTCCTAGATTGTAAACTACTTGCAGTTTTGTAAACACACCACAGATTCTTATGCCACCGTGGTCGGCATTTATCCCTCTGCCTGGAATGCCTTTCCTTTCCTTTATATCCACTGAAGTCTTACACTAGTCTCGTTTTAGAGCTGTTGCTTCTCTTACCCCTTCCTGACTTCCAAGACAGATGCTTTGTCCCTCATCACTCATATTACTCTATCATGGTAATTATCACGATGCGGTTCTGTCTGTCTCACCAGGTGATAAGGAAGGATCATGCTCTGCTATACGCTGGCCCACCCTTGGTCATAGGTTTCTGGGTCATATTGTAGGATTAAGGTACAAGATTCCTGAATCCAAGGTTATTTTTCCACTGCTGAAATATTAAATTATAGTGAGCCCACACACATTTATTAACAACTATGTCCATTCCATAGATGTTGAAGACTCTGAAGTGGGTATCTTTTAAAGCTCCTCTTGATCCCTTGATTAATATTAGGATGATGTTCTTCTCCCTTGCTGGTAGTTGATAAATAGCAGGCACTACATGCATTTATCAAAAAGATGGATGGATGGGTAAATGCTCCGTGATTACCAAGCTAACCTTTTGATATAGACCTATAAATAAAAACCGATCAGTTAGTGACTCCTTTCTTGGACCGTTTCTGGATGAAAGAACATTTATTTATCATGGATTTTAATATTTTGTATATGCCAAGGGAAAATGGGTGAGTTATTATAGGAATAAGGTGACATAATTTTAGTTAAAAATAAAAGATAGCTTGGAGCGATGCCTGTGGCTCAAAGGGGTAGGGCGCTGGCCCCATATGCCAGAGATGGCAGGTTCAAACCCAGCCCTGGCCAGAAATTGCAAAAATAAATAAATAAATAAATAAATAATAACTTAAAGAGAATTAAAATTAATGCAATTGACAATAAATTAATTCACAAGAAAAGGTGAAAGGGGGTGCACACTGAGGAATAATGTTTTTTTGAAAGAAGAAGCCATATAAGTTCATTTGTAGGAATGGGCTCCCTAGGAGTTTCCTGTATAAGGAAGGTGTCCATTTCAGGATCACAGAAGGTCCACTTTTTTTTTTTTTAATTAAATCATAGCCGTGTACATTAATGCAATGATGAGGTACAATGTACTGGTTTTATATATAATTTGAAATACCTTCATCAAACTGGTTAACATAGCCTTCACCTCATTTTCTTAGTTATTGTGTTAAGACATTTATATTTTACACTTAGTAGATTTAACATGTACCCTTGTAAAATGTACCATAGACGTGGTCCCGCCAATTACCCTCCCTCAACCCCTCCTTCCTCTCCACTTCCCTCCCTCTCCCCTTTCCCCATATTCTTAGGTTATAACTGGGTTATAGCTTTCATATGAGAGCTATAAATTAGTTTCATAGTAGGGCTGAGTACATTGGATACTTTTTCTTCCATTCTTGAGATACTTTGCTAAGAAGAATATGTTCCAGCTCTATCCATGTAAATATAAAAGAGGTAAAGTCTCCATCTTTTTTAAGGCTTCATAATATTCCATGGTGTACATATACCATAATTTATTAATCCATTCATGGGTTGATGGGCACTTGGGCTTCTTCCATGACTTAGCAATTATGAATTGGGCTGTAATAAATATTCCGGTGCAAATATCTTTGTTATGGTATGATTTTTGGTCTTCTAGATATATACCTAGTAGAGGAATTGAAGGATCGAATGGCAGGTCTATTTTTAGATCCCTAAGTGATCTAAAAATTTAGATCCTATTTAAATTTAGATCCTATTTAAATTTAGATCCTATTTAAGCCCAAGCCAGCAGTGCAGGGTCCACTGTTTTGTTGTTGTTGTTGTTTGTTTATTTGTTTTTTGCAGTTTTTGGCCAGGGCCAGGTTTGAACCCACCACCTCCAGTATATGGGGCCGGTGCCCCACTCCTTTGAGCCACAGATGCTGCCCAGGTCCATTGGTTTTTAATGAAAGTCATGCCTGAACTGCTGTTGGCAGGTTGAGTGGCCCTGTCGGGATTTATCATTCCTCCTTTTAATCATTCTTCTTATCCAGATGGAAAGGGATAATCACGATGTGTTCTCTCTTTTTCTGACACTAAATCATTGCTTGCAAATCTTTTCTAGATAGCCTGCTATGATACATGTAAGCACTTGCTAATGTCTCAAATCAAAGCAAAATATTATTACTGAAGAAAGAAAATTCCACTTTTATAGTTTAGAAAATCCATGTAAACCAGCCTCCTATTTAAGCCCAAGCCATGTAAATCAATACCAAAATTTCATGTGTCTTTTCTTTGAGAGCTGTTTTTAAAGATACTTTTTCTCCACTTGAAATGTTAACCACAAACAGGAGAAAGTATCCAGAGAACAGACATCTTCTTGTGAGGCCAGTAATTACTTTAAAAGTGTGTGATCTCCATTACCTGGATGGCAAATGACTCAAGTCTCCTTTGTTAGACCCATTTGGGATTTTCTGTCTCCTTTGTAATATCAGCCCTGGAATTCTGCAATTGCAGTTACTTTTTGGTGCCTTCCAACAGTTCTCTGTAATTCATTCCACTGCTTCCTAAGACTTCCTGCCTGTTGCTGCTCTTGTCACATGTTGTTAAAATTTTAACTCTTCCCAATGAATGGAAATGATATAATTATTTAGCTATAATTCAGGAGGTAGGTATGTCCAGGACTAATTTTACAAAAGCTCCTTTAATGAATCTTGATTCAATATTGTTTATAGATGGCTTTTTCTTCAAAATAACATATTTTTCCTGTGCCTGTGTATTTTCCAGTAGCCTGTTTTCGAGCTCACCGATTCTTTATTCTGCTTAAGCCTCTCTGCTGTTGAGAGATTCTAATGCATTTTTCACTTCAGGAAATGTATTTTTCATTTCCAGCAAATTTTTGTGATTTATCTCTGCTAAATTTTTAAATTGCTTTTCCGTGTCATCTTGGAGTTCACTGAGTTTTCCTAATGAAAGAGCTCACACATCGTTATCTTGTGAGGGTCAATCAGTAGCTCCCGGCTTTGGCTTTTTGGAGAGGTCATCGTTTTCTGCTATTGTTTCTCATGGATGTGCATCTAGGTCTCTGCACGGAAAGGTTAGTTATTTATTACAGTCATCTGTCTGGCTTATTTTGGTATTTCCTGGATATGTTTGCTTAGAGAGCTGTTGCAATTCATCTGATGAGTATCTTTCACACTAGATCACTACCTACTTTTCTGCACTGCTTGGTGACGCTTTAAAGCCTAGTTTTGCTTTAAATTTAGCAAACACTTGGAGTACTATGGGGAGATCTCCATGGGGATACTCAGGATGTGTGGGGAGGCTACCTTGGGTTTTGGGCCCAAGAGACCCATGGAACATGCTCCTTGCTGTGGCTGCTGCTGAACAGCCAGTGTGGTCCCGTGTTCTCCTTTGCCTGATTTACAGAACAGTTTCTTGGCTGAGTGTGCTAGACCGCCTCCTCTCTGCCTGCCCTCGGTTTTTTCTTTCTTCAGATGCTTCCTGTGGGTTGAGGCAGGGACAGTTTTTTTGCCCGCTTAGTGTCTTTTTCACTTCTCTGTTGCTCTGGGAGCTAACTCATTCTCAGAGTTGAGTTTTGGGATATTGCTGATGACAATCTCGGTGCTATATATTAAATATTAGTTTGGTTTTCTATGTGGTATAGTGAAGACAAATTGCTTCTTGTCTGCTATTTTGGTGATGTCACTCTCATCTATTTTTTCTTTCTGATTTAGTTGTCTCTTATTTTTGTTCACTATATATATATATATATATATATGCATATTTTGTTTCTTAATTTGCTCATATATTTAATGTGAGTTCTAAAAGTTGAGAGAGAAGTTTGTGTTTACTGTGCTTTTACAATTAGATGGGCCCCATGCTGATACAAATAAATTGGCTGTTTACAAGCTCTGATGAAGGGGAAAGGTGCGTGGTCACATTTGTGACACACATGTCCCCTGCTCACAACTGATGCAGAATGAGCCCGTTTCCCAAGGCAAACTGATCCATGAAAACTGCCAGAGCCAATTCTATTACCCCCACCCAGACTCAGAGCTTGACTGAGACTTAGCAATTAGCTTGTCTAGAGCACTTGGGATGAAAGGTTATAAAGAGATTTAGGGTGGTTGGCTGTTAAGAGTTTTAATGCAGATAAGTAAGAGAAAGAGCAGAATGGAGGGGTAATGGGCAAAGTGGAGGAGCATTGAGGAAGAGAGGCAGAGAACGGAAACTCTTTAATTTCTAAGAGATATGAATGCCATCCCGTCTCTAGTGCCTTTTTGTTCCAGTGAGACCTGGATATGGTCTGCCTTCCTCTTCAATTCTGTGAGGTCTTTGTTTTTCTTTAATACCGGTGTGGTCGCTGGAGTTCTTGCAGTAGGTCTTTGTTTCTTGCATTTGTAGAGAATAAAAGAAGGAAGGATCCAAACACAGGGCTGATGGCACTTAAATTAAAAATGCTCTAGGTAAAGCAAAATGGCATTGCCAACACTGGTGTAATGACTTTTATGATAGCAACTTTTGCATCATAAACAAATTGTTGGAAATACCTGTCTGTATATTGAAGAAAACTTACCAGAGAGTTAAGGTAGGTCATACGTAGTCCATGTTAATATGAGTTCATCCTACAGAGGGCATGTTGATTTGGTGTGAGACAGTAAGTTAATTAGTGCAGTAAATTAATATAGCACACAAGTGACAATGCTGTATCCAAAGCAATTTATTGGTGTTAATTTCTTCATTTGCAAATGCACAAAGTTCACCTGTTAAAATTGATGTTTTAATATATGCCATAAATTGCTTCTGAACTTGTACGTTTTCTAAAATTAACTGTAGTTTAGTTAAATTTGTGTGAGAGTGCTGGAGAAGACCTTTCCCTCTTCACCCTGAATAATGATTTGTGTTTTATACACAGGGAAGTAGGCTCCGTGAAGGCCATGGGCAGAATTCTGAAGGACTCACGCATCTTCTGCTGTCTTTAGGCTCCCGTTTCATTGCATTTTCTTTACTGCGGAGCTTGTCTTTCTTTCCCCTGACTGAACATTTCATGATTCATGTTCTTCCTTTTTCAAAAGCAACTGTTAGGACAGAATCTGAAACACGTTTATACTAAAGTTTAAGAAACTGATAAAAATGTTTTATTCTTAAGGTTATTGTCAGTAACTTACCACCTATTTATTTAGCTTTTTATTCTTTTCAGAACACTTTAACATACCACCTATAAATTAGCCACCCCCACTCTATAGGCCGCTTGGTTACAAATGTGAAACTGAGATCCTAAAACAAAGCTTTGAGTTCAGGCCTCTCAACTCTTACTTTCCATAGCAATAGATCTTATGAGAATGTTATGGGTTTGTAGGGGTAAGAAACCAAAACTAAGGAAATGAGCCTTCAGATGCAGAGTTTTCGGTATCATTTATCTGCAGTGAACTGGTTTTCCCTGTTTAATCATTTAATTCTTCACATAGTCACAGGCTCCCAACAGCAGGAATTAACCGATTACTCAGATGAATGCACAAGCGTGAAAATAACTCAATGTAGATTCATAGTCTCTATAAACTAATATCAGGAATTATGTAATAATGAAGGTCACTATGAAAGTTTTGAGACAGACTGTTTTATGGTCCACTATTTCACCTCTAAGAAACACAGCTAATGGTGCCTTTTCTGATTCACCCTTGCAAGTGTCAATTTGCTGGACTTGGTGTTAGTGGGAGGCCTCATTTGTTTCTGCCCAAGCTGCACTCCGTTGGCACCAGCTGTGGAGCTGGGGAGACAGCATTTTCAAATGGTGATTTTCTATGATTTAAAAAGTGAGCTAAAGGAGTCTCTTCCTGTGTGACAATTTTTCTGTGGTTTCAAGAATTTGAAAAAGGCCAAAATTTCACTGAAAGACCAAGAGAGGAGTGGAGCTTTGGTGGCTGCAGGAAAACGTTACTGCCATGGAAAAAATAATTTGCAAAAACAATTGAGTGACATTTGAGGACACTGAGGTGGTAGCACTGCAGATCAGATGGCTGGCAGTGTCCAAAATCCTGCACAGTTATCTCTGAGTCTGGAAAGTGGCATCCTGATAAAGGTCTCGCACTTTGACGGATGAGCAAAAGCATGTCCATGATGACTGAAAACGCTGGTGGGATCTGACAGAGATGAGTCTAGACGGGTTTCTGACATTTGTTAGTGCTGATGAAATCTGGATTTACTGGTTTGATGCAGAGAATAAGCAGTAGTCCACAGTGTGGACAATGGATTTTTTTTTTTTATTCAGTGAAAATTCACCAACAAAAGTGAAGTAGTGAAGTGCCCTCCCCCCTCCCCCGGCCCCCATGTGTTGGGAAGAAAATGGTGGCAACTTTCTTCTCCAAAAGTGATCATGTTGCAACTGTTCCTCTGAAGCCACAAAGGTCTGGTACTGCTCAGTGGTACTTAGCAGTACACCAAACAAAAGTTTTCGGAAGCTTCACGAACAGCAGCCACAGATAGCACTGTGGGGCCCATCTTGCACCGTGACAGTGAGTTTGCTCATCATTCACTTCCTGGAGTCCACACTGGTTAAACTTAGGACTCATCCATCCCACGGTCCTGACCTGACCCCATTTGTTCATTTCCTGTTCTCTACAGTAATATATCGCAGGCATGGAATAAAGTTCTTCAACAAAGAAGAATGCAAAAATGACTTATAAGAATGGCACATGGAATGTTGTAGTTATTATTTTGAGAAAATACAGTAATCAAAATGATTTTACATATTTTAATTTTTGTGTATCTCAAAACTTTTAGTGTCCCTCATAATTAAAGCAATGTAGTATGGTGGATAGATGGTTTTTAGAATCCTACAGACGTGGGATTTGAGCTCAATCCCAGATCTGTCACTTACCAGCTGTGTAACTTTGGGCAAAGTCAATAAATGTCCTGAGTTTCAATTTATTTATCTACAATTAGAGCTATTAATACCTGTTTCCTAGGACTAATGTAAGAGTCTATTGAAAAACATGTAAAATGGAAATAATAGCAACTATTATTTGAACATTTACTAAATGTGACCCCTAAATTTGTATAACAACTCTGTGGATAGGTGCCATTGTTAGCAGAATTTAAGAGAAACTAAGCTTAAAAATAGTTTACCAGTGTGCCTAAAGCCAAACAACCAGTAATTTGTGAGCCAATGTTCCTACCCAAGTCCACCTGATTCTGATTCTGATTCTGATTCTGTGCCACATGTAGCAGTGACTGATATTTTTCCTTTAGTGGTCGGCATTGGTATAATGATTGTTTTGGTCTGCCCCGCAATACTTTCCCCTTCTTCTGTTAACAGTACTACCCCTATTTAGGAAATACTGGTTCTTAACTGTTGTGACTAATGGAACTGTCACCACCCAGCCAGAGTGATTAGCAGAAAAGTGACTCAAGTGAAATCAATCAGAACACTTCTCTCTGGGTTATGTCCAAGGGAGTGAGAAGTCATCTAGCGCTTTTAGAATTTTCTATAGTAAAATCACATAAGCTGGAAACAAAAATAACTGAGTAACTGATCATGTAAGCCATGTCCGTCCTTCTATAGACAAGGAGGAAGTAAGCAAATTGAGGGTGCTGTAGGGCAAGGCAGACACCAAGAAAGAAAGAACCCTGGTGATAGGGAGAAAAGTTCCTGAATCAAGGTTTTGCATATAGCCCAGGAGGCCAATACCCTCCTCCATCTGTGTGATCCAAGCTGAGTTGTTTGTCTCATGCTTACAGCTGAAAGTAATAGAGACGCTAAAGGGTTGACAGTTATGTCTTTTAAAATTCCAAAAAAAAAAAAGTGTTCTCTATCGTAATGAGTTGCTACTACAAGGATTTGAAATAAAATAATTCTATCCTTACAAATGCCTGAAAATTTTTCATTATAATTTCTTAGAGAGACAAAGGAATGAGTAACATTTTATGTTAAGGATACCTGAAAATCTGGCATAAGAAGCGATAGTTAGGATCACTATTTACTGTATATACTTGAGTATAAGCCAAGTTTTTTCGGCACAAAATTTGTGCTGAAAAATCCGAACTCGGCACAAATTTTGT
>CAUYPK010082917.1:0-52669 GCA_963574355.1 Loris lydekkerianus
CATCATGCTGTTTTGATCACTGTTGACATGTAGTATAATCTGAAGTCTGGTAATGTGATGCCTCCGGATTTGTTTTTATTTCTTCGAATTGCATTGGCTATGTGTTTTTTTTTTTTTTTTTTTTCCCCTCTGCTTTCATATTAAACACAGTATTATGTTTTCAATTTCTTCAAAGTATTACCTTGGTGCTTTGATGGGAATTGCATTAAATTTGTGGATTCCTTTAGGTAGTATGAACATTGTAACAATGTTGATTCTTCCTAGCCATGAGCATGGTATGTTCTTCCCTTTGTTGATGTCTTCTGCTATTTCTTTTCCAAGGGTTTTAACAATTATTTCTGTAGAGATCCTTCACATCCTTTGTTAGGTATATTCCCAGGCATTTCATTTTCTTTGAGGCTATTGTGATGGATATTGTGTCCTGAATTTAATTTTCAGCTTGGCTATTGGTGTATATGAATGCTACTGATTTGTGGGTAGTGATTTTGTATTCCAAGACTGGACTGCACTTCTTGATCACTTCCAGGACCCTTGTGGTTGAGTACCTGGAGTTTTCTAAGTATAAGATCATATCAACAGCAAAGAGTGAAAGTTTGACCTCCTCTGTCCCCATTGAATATCCTTGGTATCCTTCTTTTGCCTGATTGCATTGGCTAGAACTTCCAGCACTATGTTGAATAGCAGTGGCAATGGACAGCCTTGTCTGGCTGCAGTTCTAAGTGGAAATGCTTCAGTCGTATTTCATCCAGTCTGATACTGGCTGTGGGCTTGTTGCAGATGGCCTCTATCAATTTAAGAGATGTCTATGCCTATTCTCTTAAGAGTTCTTGTCAGAAAAGGATGCTAAATTTTGTTGAATGCTTTTTCTGCATCTATTCAGAGGTTCAAATGATCTCCGTGTTTGTTTCTATTTATATGGTGAATTACATATATGGATTTATGTATGTTGAACCAACTTTGTATCCCTAGAATGAAGCCCACCTGATCATGATATATAATTTTTAAAATGTGTAGCTGTCTTCTGTTTGCCAGGACCTCCTTGGCAATTGTAGCAACACCAAAAATAAATAAATGGGACATGATCAAGCTAAAAATCTTCTACACAGCTAAGGCTATAACAACTAAAGCAAACAGACAACTTTCAGAATGGGAGAAGATATTTTCATGCTATGAATCTTACAAAGGGTTAACACCTAGCATCTACAGAGAGCTCAAACTAATCAATAAGGAAACAGAAAAAGAAAACATTTAAAAGTGGGCAAGAGACTTGAAAAGAACTTTCTCTGAAGAAGACAGCCTAATGGCCAATAAACACATGAAAAAATGCTCATCATCCCTAATCATCAGAGAAATTCAAATCAAAATCACCTGAGATATCACCTAACCCCAGTGACAATAGTCCACATCACAAAATTCAAAAGCTGAAGATGCTGGTGGGGATGTGGAGAGAAGAGAATACTTTTACACTGCTTTTGGGATTACAAATTAATACAGCCTCTATGGAAAGAAGCATGAATAATACTCAAAAAGCTAAGGTTGTGGGATCAACCACAATGCCATTACTAGGTAACTACCCAGAAGAAATAAAATCATTTTACCAAAGGACATTTGTACTAGATCTTCTTTGCCACTTAATTCACAATTGCCAAGATATGGAATCAACTCTAGTGCCCATCAACACACGAATGGATTAATTAACTGTGGTATACGTGTACCATGGAATACTATTCAGCCATAAGAACAGATAGAGACTTTACGTCTTTTGTATTTACCTGGATGGAGTTGAAGTGTGTATACATAGTAATGTATCACAAGAATGTACTCAATACTAACATGAAACTAATAGATAAACAACTACCCACCTACAGGGGAGAAAAACAATTTCAAACGGGGGAAGGTGGGAAAGGGGAGCAGGTGTAGAATGTGAGGGTGTACAGCACACCCCTGGGTGAGGGGCTCAACTACAACTCGAACTTTACCTAAAAAACACAATGTACCCTAATCATTTGTATCCTCATCTTAATCTGAAAAAAGAAAAAGGAAAAGAAAACCTTACTTTCTCTAGGAAACTTATCACGTTTCTTTTCCCACCCATTGCGGGTTTCACCCATTGAAACCTCGGACTTTCAATGAAAAGACTCTCTGGAGAACCCATGCCCATAAATGGAACTAGATGGTTCGTTAGTTACCTGTTCCCTTAATGTTATGTCCTATCTGTGTCCCTGTGCATAAATATTTCCTATGAAAATATGAACTCCTGCAGGAAAAAAGGCCACTTTTTTTAGCTCCAGGACAAAACCATATTTAACAAGCCATGTCCCTTAATTACACATTTTAGAATATAACTTTTAAACTCCTTGAATCATCTGAAAGTCTTCAATGGTGGGAACAATGTTTTAATTATGTGGATTTCTCTAGGCACATATAAATTAAGGGATTCACAACATGCTTCAAGGACAACTATCTGAGTTTAAAATCCAATATTTTGGGCAAAATAATATCAAAATCTGACTACTATGGGTGATTCTCTTAAGTGTCCATAATAGTGGTAGATAGAGACAGTATAAATCTCAGAAATTTTCCAAATTTCACTTTAGGAAAAAAAATTGGACTTTCCTATCACCTCAGATCAGAATTACTTACAAGGAACAAAACTTGCACACTTGATTTTTTTTCCCCTTTCTTACCACTGAGCTCTTCCCTCTAGTTAACTACCAGTTAGCACATCCTGTGATCCAGGCACTCTACTAAGCACTTTATGTGGACAAGCATATTTTATTGCTGTTGCAATTTCTGGGAGTGGCTTTTATTATCCTCAGTTTACAGATAAGACCACTGACGCTTAGTGTGGGAAAGTGACTTACTTAAAATAAATTGCCATTAAGTGGCAAAGCCATTTACTTAAGTTCCAAAAATAAAACCAAAAGGGAAAGTGGAATGAGGTATTGTCTTCTGCTAAGTAATGGTGTATTTGGTTCCCCACACAGTGAGTACTGCTGCTGTACCTCTAACGGTGTTCCCTATACCCGTTAGCAATGGGCCGATGGATGAGGAGGAGACGAGTGAAACATGAGAGTGCAAAAGTTTACAAGGAAGTCAGTCCTTCTGAGGACCCATGCTGTGACAGGAAGATCTCACTCAGACCTTCTTTGCTTGGCTTGTGCTGAGTCTAGAAGCAACTAAAGAGCAGTCCACACAGAACACGGTCCCTTCACATTTTCAGAACACAGATGTACAATATGCATTTTCATGCCAAAATGTTTTATTTGATCTTCAAAAAGCCTTTAGGATTTGCCGTGACTGATGTCCATTGCTGTCATGTTGTGTGATGGTGGTAGGCACTGAAAGTTGATAGCTGGCTGAATCCCAATTAGAGATGAGAACATTGGTTTGCCCAATACCTCATAGCTAGCAAGTGCCCACAACGTCTAACCCCATGACGCACTTCAAAGTATTTTGAGCTAGTTTGCAAAGGCAGTCTTCACTTCTAGTGACAGCAACTTGCCTACTTCATAAGAGGATATTTCCATTAAATTGTTGGGTGTCTTTGTCTTTATCAAGCCGCAGGGCCCCCATGAGCTATGTAGCTGTCTAAACTGAGGTGCTACAGGATTATCTGTCCAAATAATTACATGGTTACTCCAAAGCAAAGCCACATCTCATATAAATCACCATGAATAATGTCTTTAAAATCAAATAGGGCTAGGTTCAGATTCCATTTTGCTATTGAACTAGGAATATGATCTTGGACAAATATTGTAATCTTTCTAATCATCTATTCTGTCATCTTGAAAACTAAAATAATAATAAAAAAAGAAAACTGAAATAATAATATTTCTTTCCTTAGCATTATTTTAAGAATTAAAAAGGGCGGTGCCTGTGGCTCAAAGGAGTAGGGCGCCAGACCCATATACCGGAGGTAGAGGGTTCAAACCCAGACCCGACCAAAAACTGCAAAAAAAAAAAAAGAATTAAAGGTAATAGCAAATGTTATAAAGTGCTAACTATGCACTTTGCTACAAGCCCTGAGGCTGATAAATTATTATTTTCTCATTAGATAAGGGCATAGGGCAGAGACAGATTAAATAACTTGCCTTACACCCCCTAACACTAACTAGGGAATTCAGACCCAACTCCAGAAGGCCTGCCTCAAAAGCCTGTATTACTATGATATAATATAAACTAAAGTGGCACAGGAACTGAAATATATGAATCCTCAACCCAGAGCTCCTTCTATTACACCAGGCTTATCCTTCCCCATTTCTGAAAATGTCTCCCCCAAAATGGCATTCTATAATATTCTGCAGAGTAGCATGGCCAGATTTCTCAGTTCCCAGTTAACCGCAATTCATTGAAGAAAACCATCTCCTCTGAAAGGCCATAAAACAATGATAGAGAGAGACTTCATTCATCTTTCCTCTGTCGAGAGATCCAGCTCTCAGGATTCTCAGAGCTGATGAATTCTTCAGAGGGAAAATGTTATAAAAATGTATTAGAAAGTAAACTGTGTGTAATAGCAAAGATTCAAGTACTGAACTAGCCACAGTCTAAAAGATAAAAAGAAATTGCAGAAAAAGAACTTAAAGTATTTTTAAATAGTCACTTAAATAGACTTGCGTTTGATTTTAATAATTTTTTAAATATTCTGAAGTTATCAATGTTCCCACTCTGCCTCCTCCCCAGATTACATTTTGTCATTACCTTTGTCTTTCAGTTGAGACCCTCTATCAATTTACAAAATAGTTAACCTTAAATTACTTCTTGTCAATATTGAATACTATATTACTTGACAATGATGCATTTCTAGTTCGGAAGATAATAGAAACGCAACTATAGATGTAGTTCACTGGAAAACTGGAAAAAAGACTCTCCCAAGTGGAAATACTACAGGCATTGCTATCTAGCTCAGTGGCTTCTGTAATAAATGGCTGATCAAGCTTGCCTTCATCTTTTAAGATTAATTTTGTATGTAAGTGAGATGTTTAACAAACAGAATTACCCTACATTGCTGGAAGACCTACAGTGTAAGTTGAAGGTTAGCTTATTAAAAGAAGAGTATATTCAAGTAGAGTAACATTTTCTTTTAGATCAATGAAATTGACAAAGACTGAAGACCAATAAGAGCACAGAGTGACACTCTCAGCTTTGATGTCTGGGCAGAATACACACAAATGGCTTCAAATTTGATTTAAGTTCTTATAGACATTCTTAAAAACAAAATGACTGATTACTAATGATTTACATCTTGTTTTCCTTCATGTACAAAGAGTAGGCATTTTTTTCTTCAACATTATCGGCCCACCCGAATTTCTACCCTAACTGAAATCTTAATTCTCTTCTTTTGATAGCATAATTGCTTCCATGGCAACAACAAAAGATGTGAGAATATTCTCTGCTGCAGGTGAAAATGATCATAAGATATTGATAAATCACCTTAAGATTTCATTTCTATGTAAATGACCTTATAACAGGAAAGGGAGAAGAGAAACAGAAGCAAAGTGGCATCTGAAAAGCAGAGTGCTTAGAATAAAATATTTTTCAGTAGTTTCAGTAACATTTAAAGAAGGGTCAAACTGCAGCAGAATTTTAGATAACCATGCCTCTTGATTAGTCACTATGAAGAAAGTACACTTCTTTAAAATTTATGAAAGAACAAAGGGTTCTCTGTTCTAGGAGTACAATCAATTGATTTAGTTTTCACATTCCTTTGCAAATTAATTGGGAACATATTAATGAGATATATGGAGATTAAAAATAAGAAGTGATTTCAGAGTTTGTCTGCAATACTACAAATACAGCATGAATTTTTATATAGTGCTTTCTAGACAATGTTCACAAACTTACAGAATAAAGTAAGAGACTCTTAAATCGTCTATTTCCTTAAAGCCCAATAGATGTTGGAACCAGAAGGCGAGATAGACCTAGAGGATATGAACAAAAGAGTTGTGAATCTCCTCCATGTGGGACTTGAAGAAAGCTTGGAGGACAACACTGAGGAGCCCGAGGGAGGGAAAGGAACTCTACGAGGTGGATCCCAGAGAAGGCTGCCTTCAGAGATTAGATCTCTGCAATTGTCAATGAGTCTATAGTGTCCCTGATGAAATTCAGGGTCTCTGGTGTCTCTACAGAACTGAAGAAGAGATAAGCAGACGAACTGAATTTTCTCCACCCCCAAGATTAGGAGAACCCACCCCACCTCCAAGATTATTAACTTCTATAAGAAGCTAGAAGTTTCTTCTTTGTATCTTGGACTGACAACCTACATTGCTGAACACATACAACTGTCTTCCACCAGCATGAATATGTCTCAAGCAAAAGAAAAAAAATACAAATGACCATTATCAGGGATAAAAGAGATCACTATAGATTCTACAAATCTTAAAAAGATCACAAATAGGAACTGTAAAATAGGCCATACAAAGGATGTATTTTTAAAAGAGCAATGCCAACAAATTTGATAACATGTAAAACTGACCAATTCCCTAAATAATACAAATTAGCAAAACTGACAGAAAAAAATAGATGATACAATATTATATTAATCTTAATATACTCACATTAATTATCAACTGTTAAATTGAATTCATAATTTAAAAGCTTCCCAAAAGGAAAAATCTAAGCTCAGGTAAATCCATTGGTGAAGTCTATCAAACATTTAAATAAAAAATAATATACACAATTCTTTGAGAAAATTGAGGAGAGGAAATACTTTGTAATACATTTTATGAGGACAATATAACCCTTATCTCAGAATCTGGCAATGACATTACATAAAAAGAAAATGACTAACCAATATCATTTGTTAACTTAGACCTAAAAATACTTAACAAAATATGAATAACTCAAACCCAGAATTACATAATAAAGACAATCCATCATAACCAATCAAGAATTTACCTCAGGAGCATGAGGTTGGCTTAACATATGAAAACCAATCTGCAATAGATCTACCATTCAATCCTATAATTCCTCTACTAGGCATATACCCAGAAGACCAAAAATCACATCATAACAAAGATATTTGTACCAGAATGTTTATTGCAGCATCCATAATTGCTAAGTCATGGAAAAAGCCCAAGTGCCCATCAGTCCACGAATGGATTAATAAATTGTGGTATATGTACACCATGGAATATTATGCAGCCTTATGGAGACTTTACCTCTTTCATGTTTACATGGATGGAGCTGGAACATATTCTTCTTAGTAAAGTATCTCAATAATGGAAGAAAAAGTAGCCAATGTACTCAGCTCTACTATGAAACTAATTTAGGGCTTTCACATGAAAGCTGCAACCCAGTTATAACCTAAGAATAGGGGGAAGAGGGAAAGGGAGGGGAGGGAGGGGGGCAGAGGGAGGGTGATTGGTGGGAAAAAAAAAAGAAAACCAATCTGCATAATTCACCACATTAAAACAATAATGGGTAAAATAAAAATTATATGATTATTGTAGGAGATATAGAAAAATTATTTCACAAAATTCTACCCTCATTTATTATTACAAAGAAAAAGCTTTCAACAATTTTCTGAAGCTGATAAAAGTTTGCTACAAAAAGAAAACAAGTGACTTTTTTTTCCTTTGGTTAAATACCTAGTACTGGGATTCCTGAATCAAATAGTAGGTCCATTTTTAGTTCTTTGAGGTTTTCCCATACTACTTTACATAGAGTTTATACTAGTTTGCAGTCCACCAACAATGTATAAGTGTTCCTTTCTCTCTGCACCCACTCCAGCGTCTGTGGTTCAGGGACTTTTTGATGTGCAGTATTCTCACTGAAGTTAGGTGATACCTCTCTGTATTTTTGATTTGCATTTCCCTGGTGATTAGAGATGTAGAGCATTTTCTTATGTGTTTGTTGGAGATTGGGCTATCTTCATTTGATAAGTTTCAGAGCATGTCTTTTGCCCACTTTTAATGAGGTTGTTTGATTTGTTCTTGCTTATTTGTTTGAGTTCTGGTTGTCAGCTCTTTATTGGACTCATAGCATGCAAATATCTTCTCCTATAATGTAGGCTGTTTGTTTACTCCATAGATTGTGTCCTTGGCTGTGAAGAAAAACTTCTTAATTTGATCAAGTCCTATTTGTTTATCTTTGTTGTTGCTGTGATTGCTTTGAGGTGTTTTTCAAGAGTTCTTTCCCTAAACTGGTAGCTATAAGAGTTCTTCTAAACTCTTCTTGTAGAATGCTTATAGTTTGTGCCTTAGATTGAAGTTTGTTATCTATCATGAACGGTGAGAAGTATGCATCTTGTCTATCCAGTTTTCCCAGCACCATTTATTGAATAAGTATTCCTTTCCCCAGTGTATGTTTTTTATCTGCTTTGTCAAAAATCAGATGGTAATATGAATAGGTTTCATCTCTGGGTTTTCTGTTCTGATTTGTAGGTCTATGTCTCAGTTTTTGTGCCAGTATGGTGTTGTTTTAGTTACAATAGCTTTGTAGTACACCTTAAGGTCTGGTAATGTGATGCCTCCCACTTTGTTCTTATTATGTAAGGTTACTTTGGCTATTCAGGGTCTTTTCTCATTCTATAAGAAGCATAGAACTATTTTTTTCTAGATCTGCAAAGAATGGTGTTGTTATTTTATTGGAGATTGCACTGAATCTGTAAATATCTTTGGGTAGTATGACCATTTTAACGATGTTGATTCTGCTGATCCACGAACATGATGTTTTTCCCTCTGTTTACATCCTCTGTGATATATTTCCTCAGAGTTTCACAGTTCTTCCTATTGAGAAGTTTTTCACCTCCTTAGTTAAAATGTATTTCTGGATAATTTTATTTTCTTTGTTACTACTATGAAAGATATTGTGTCTTTGAATAAATTCTCAACTACTGATTTGTTAACATTGATTTTGTAACCCGAGACTTTGCTCAATTTATTTATCAATTCCAGAAGTCTGTTGGTTGAATCTTTGGGGTTTTCTAGATAGAAGATCATATCACCAACTAACAAGAAAAAAAGTAATTTTCTCAACAGACACTTGCACTCAAATGTTTACAGCATAACAAGTCACAACTGAAAAGATGCGAAAACAACCCAAGATGTATTGCCCATCAATACATGAATGGATTAGTAAGATATGATATATGTATATCATTAAGTACTACTTAGCTATAAAAGAAAATAGTAGCCCACTATTTTCTGTAACAACCTAGATGGAACTGTAGGCCATTATTCTATGTGAAATATCACAAGAATGGGAAAACAAACACCACATATACTCAACACTGAATTGGAACTAGTCAATCAGTGCACATACAGAACTAGTGCACTTAGGTGCACATACGGAAGTAAAATTCAACAGGAATCAAGAAGGAGAGAAGAGGGAGGAGGAGTTTGGTTATTTCACACCTAACAGAACAATGCACACATTCTGGGTAAAGACCACACTTCTAACTTTGACTTAAAATGTACAAAAGCAAAGTATATAACCAAAACATGTGCACCCTTAAGATATTCTGAAATTAAAAAAAAAACTTTAGCAAACTTTTGAGAAAATAAAAAAAAAAAAAGAATACAAGCAAGAAACACCAAAACTCTAAGGTTCATAGCATATTTTAAAATGAAACATGGAACACTGAATGCTTTGCCCTTCTAAGATCAGGAACAAAATGAGGATATCCTTTTGTGCTACTTCAATATTGAACTGAAGTCCTAGTGAATATAATAAAGCAAGAAAAATAATAAAAAGCACTAATAATAAAAAGGAAGAAGTAAAACACATCTCTAATTCACAGATGGCATCTATTTAGTAAATGCTAAGGAAACTACAAAGCAAATATTAGACTAAATAAATAATTTATCAAGGTTGCAGCATATAAGGTCAAAACGGAAAATCAGTTTAATTCTATATATTGGCAACAAACAATTGAAAAATTAAATTAAAGAAGTAATATCATATACAATTGCACCAAAAAACATGAAATACTAAGTGAAAAATCTAAAAAATATTTGCAAAATTCGTACATTAAACACTATAAGATATTGTTGGTGCACATTAAAGAAGACTTAAGTAAATGGACAGTTTTATAGTGTGGTCAAAGATCAGAAGATTCAGTCCTGTTAACATGCACATATGCCCCAAATTGATCTCTAGTTTTAAGACAATTAAATTCAAAATCTAAACAGGCATTTTGAAGAAATTACCAGCTTGTTCTAAAATTTATTTGAAAATAGACAATGTGTAGAATAGCTAAAATAATGTAGAAAAAGTTATAGAACTTACAGTAATGACTTAAAACTTTCTATAAGTTTTGCTATTCATATTAATAGAAATTAATTAATTAATATTAAGACAGTGTGATATTTATGTGAAGATAGAAAACTTTATCAATGGAACAGAATAGATAGTCCAGACAGATATTTAACATACATTGGTGACTGCTTGTCAACAAAGGCACTAAAGCATTTCAGTGGGGCAAAAGAATGTCTTGTTAACAAATGGTGCTGGAACAACTGAATATAGAAAACAAACGAATCATTATGCTTACCTCACCATACACAAAAAAACAATTTGAAGTAGATTATAGACTTAAAATTAAAAGCTAAAATTACAATTTTTTTAGAAAAAGGCATAGGAGAGCGGCTTTATAAATTTGAAGCAGGCAAAGATTTCTTAAATAGTTAACAGGGAGCACTAACCATAGAAAATTAATAAATTAGAATTCATGAAAATAAGCAGTCTGCTTATCAAAAGACATCATTAAGAAAATGAATACACAAGCAATGAACTAGGGAAAAATATTTTCTATGCATGTGTCTGACAAAAGATAAGAGTCCATCCAGAATATGTAAGGAACTCTTGAAATACAGCCCCTTTGTATAAAAGTATGGAGAATCCTCAAAAAACTCAAAATGGACTTCCAATTTGATTCCACAATCCCATTACTGGACAGAAGAAGAAAAATTATTTTATCATAAAGACATTTACACTAGATTGTGTATTGCAGTTCAATTAACAATCACCAAGAGGTAGAATCAACCCAAGTGTCCATCAACACATGAACGGATTAATAAGCTGTGGTATGTGTATACCATGGAATACTTTTCAGCCATAAAAAGATGGAGACTTTATTTTTCATATTAACCTGGATAGAGTTAGAGAATATCCTCTTTAGTAACGAATCACAAGAGTGAAAAAGCAAGTAGTATCCAGTGTATTCAGTACTAATGTGAAGCCAGAAGATAACTAATACATGCGCAACACAAGAGAAAACCTCAGTTTACTTTGAGTTGCAGAGAGGGGGTAGGAATGAGGAGAGAGAGGGAGGAGAAATGGGGATTGATGTGCTCTCACCTAACAGGCTCAGTGTAAGGATATGTGACACACTTCCTGAGTAAGGGGCACAACTACAACAAAGGGTTTACCTAACAAACGGCAAACATTGTAACCTAATCATTTGTACCCTCATATTAATCGATAATAAAAAAATTTTTTTTTAAAAGAACTCTTGAAAACTACAATACTAAATCCTGACGAAGACACAGAGCAAGAGAAAAACTCTTTCACTGCTGCTGGGAATACAAAATGTACAGCCAGGTTAAAAAGTAGGTTCATATTTTCTTACAAAGTTAAACATGTGCTTACCATAGAAACCAACAATTCCACTTGTAAGTGTTAAATGAACCGATACTTATGTTCCTACTGTTTATAGCAACTTTCTTCATTATCATCAAAAACTGGAGACAACCAAGTTGTCAATCAACAGGTGAATTGATAAACAAACTATGATGTCTCTACACAATGGAAACCACTTGGGTGAGTCATATAACAACATGGGTGAGTCTGAAGTGAATTTTGCGCTTGAGAAAGAAACTAGAGCAAAAGACTACATATATAAAATTTCAATTATATGATATCATGGAAAAGGTAAAATTATAGGAAGGAGAGACACATGAGTGGATTTCAGAAATTGAGAGATGGAAAAGAAGTTGACAACAATGGAGCTACACAGAGGAATTTGTAAGGTGATAGAACAATTCTGCATGACCTTGTGGTGGAATAATCATAACTCTATGCATTTGTCAAATTCCCACTTACCTATACAATGCAAAACATAAACTCTACTGTATGCAAATATTTAAAAATCAACTAAGATGCCAGGGGTTGAGGAGATGGTATTTAGATTGTGACAAATAAGGCTAACTGTATTACAAATGAAGGACAAATGTATTACAAATGTGGGGGAAAAAGTTGTTGACTTAATTTAGAAAATTGTCTATGCTGGATACAGTAAATACAGAAAAAAATTATTTTTACATGAACATTAATTCTAATTGATGAATTTGTTTCTTACATGGGTAATAGTCATTGGTTCTGAGATGATATACTATATATACTAGAGTTGAACAAATACAAGTAAATAAATTATAGATATTGGAGGCCAGTTTTCTTCTCACTGTCAGAGAAAAATGTTATAATAAACCAAGAGTAAAGAGAATTAGAATGAACTTTGTGATTCTGGATTGGATTAATCAATGCAAACAGGAATGCATGTACATTTTAAAATATTGCAGATTATGTGGACACAGAAATGTATGTATGTACATGAGTTAGCATACATCCATGCATTTCCTTTCTTTGTCCAAAAGGCTAAAAGCAGGGGCACCTTAACAGTAGTGATCACACTCAAAGTCTAGATCTTGCTTTCTAATACCTTTGTCTAATAAAAAGAACTAGGACTCCATGGAGAAATGGCTGAATTGGGCTCAGGAAAATAAATGGTAGTCATGAAGCATTTATAGTACCAGAAAGTAAGAAAGTGAAAGACGCAAGAGGAAAGGAGGAGAAGAAGAGATCAACAAGGAGATAAAAGAAGAAAAAGGAAAAAAATGTTCATGTCCAAAGGACTTGGGAGTCAATCTCAAAAGAACTCCCAATGACCAAATATGGAATAATTTAACAATAATAATTATAATAGTAATAGTATTGGATTATAAGCCAAAGAAAATAAATGTCCATCAGTGCACACATATATAAATATATGACTAAAGAAATACATAAACAGGGAAGGAGCATATCTTTCTTTCAGAAAGTTTCAAATAATATATGTAAATACTTCCTCTTCTAGGAGGTGAGGCTTAATTGTCCACATAAGCGTGAGATGGACCTAGTGAATTAAAACTCTAAAAAATAAAATACAGAAGAGGAAATCAGTAGCTTTGCAGTAAAGAATATGACAGACCAAGTTAACCAAGTGATCAAGGTCAACTTCACCAGTGATAAATTATGTTGAGATCACAATCACCTCTGTCTTCAAATATGATATGTCAAGAAGGAATTTCATTTGTGTAAAAGTCTTCTAAAAGTCCATGATCTTAGGTCTAATCATGAGCAAATATCAGACAAACTTAAACTCACCAACATCCTCCAAAATATCTGAACAATAGTAATCTTCAAAACTATCCAGGTCATGGAAAACAAAACTAATGGAGAAATTATCACAAAGACATCACAACTAAATGAAATGTGGTATCCTGGATTTGATCCTGGGAAAGAAAAAGAACAGTTGGCAACAACAAACAAAATATTAATAAAGTTTAGACTTTAATTGATAATAATATATCAATGTAGGTTCATCAACTCTGATAAAAAGTGCAGAACAACTGGTGAAATTTGAATAAAGTGTGTAATTTAGATTATAGTATTGTACCAAAGTTAAAGTTTTTAGGTTTGACAAATGTAGCATCATTATGTAAGATGGCGACATCAGGTAAAGAGTGTAAGTTATAGGAGATCTCTCTGTACTTTTGTGTAAATCAAAAATTAAACCAAAATCAATTTTAAAAATTAAAAAGATGAACAATTGCCCTCCCCCAAATTGGCAGAGACCCAAGTGGAAACTTCACAAAAGAAGAACTAGAATGACAATGAAAAAGTGCTTAACGTTTTAATGCCTTTAGTCAATAAGAAAATACAAACCAAAACCACAATGGGGTACCATTTCATGAACACTAGAATGGCTTAAAATACAGGAACTGAGAGCACAAAATGTTGGCATGCATGTGAAGCAGTCAGAACTTTTGAACATTCTGGTTATACTGTTAAATAATAAACCCCCTCAAAGAACTAGGAGTTACTTGTAAAGTTAAATATGTTGCTGTAACCCAACAATCCCATTTCTAATATTTTCTTAAGATAAATCAGTGAAAAGGAGCATACAAAGACTTGTAGAAAAATATTTTAGTAACTTTATTCATATAAGTAAAAACATGTAAAAAAAACAAATACATGGGTCAGTACAAAAGACTGTGTTATGGTCCATTATCTCATTTCCAAAATGTACAGTTGATAACACCCTTTCTGATTCACCCATGCAAGTTTCAATTGCTCAATTTATTAGTGTTTCTGGGAGGGCTTCTTTTGTGTCTGTCAACATGAATTTTACACTTGTTGATTTTTTGTATATCTCAAAACTTTGGTATGGCCCCATGTATCAATCAACAAGGAAGAGTGCAAACAAATTTTGGCATATCAGTACAAAAGACTACTACTCAACAATGAAAAGTATTGAATTACTGATAGATTTTAAGAGATGGATGTTCAGTTTCCAGTCTGACACCTAAGAAACTTGAAAGTTGTCACTTGATTATAACAAGTAAAAAGATGAAAATTTTTTTCTATCTATCAGAAAAACAATGTCACAGGACAAACCAATGCCCCCCAGATTAGAGACACCAACCAAGAATCCAGAGAATCACAGCTTTCCAGAGCAGAAACTACTGAGTGAACCAGGTAAAGAAACTTGTAATTGATGAACTGCTGGAGGCTTAGTATGGACAAGTCTGAGAGCTAAAAATTCCAGGGGAACCCAGTCATTTGGAATCCCTACACTTTTTTGAATTTTACCTCGTGGAGCTTTACAAAGTTCTCACAGTAAATACTGGAGAAAAATCTTTTCACACTTCAGACAGGGAGAGGGGAGAGATAAACCATTTTGAAATACACCACGGCACTCTGGTTTGTTGTCCTTGTCATGGCTGCTGTTGTTATTTGAAATAAGGTCTGTCCTCTGAAGAAACTAGTTAGCCAGAGCCTAACCTACTCTGTTGGGGCCCGCAATGTCGTGCCTCAGGCCCCACCTGCTGGCTATGAAGAAAAAAATTACAAGTTTAAAGAGACAAAAAACACAGTTTAAAGTGAAAGAGCCATACATCAGAACCAGAATCAGATTATTGCAGAAGTGTTGAAATTATTAGACTAGGAATTTAAACAACTGTGATTAACATACTGAGGGCTCTAAAGAAGAAAGTAGACAGCATGCAAGAACAGGCAGCCAATGTAAGCAGATGAAAATTCTAAGAAAAAACAAACAAAAAAAAATGCTAGAGATAAAAAATGCTGTCATAGAAATGGAAAATGCCACTGACAGGTTTATTTGTAAACCAGACAAGGCTGAGGAAAGTATTTCTGAACTTGAGGATTATGTCAATAGAAACTTCCAAAAACTAAAAAGCAAAGAGAAGAAGAAAACTAATTAAAAAAAAAAAAAAAGAATAAAATATACAAGAAGTAAAGGACAGCTACAAAAGGTATAACCTGCATGTAATGAGAATGCCAGAAGAATAAAGAAAGACAGGAAGAGAAGAAATATTTGAAACAATAAAGAAAGAGAATTTCTTCAAGTTGCTGTGAGATACCAAACCATACATCCAGGAATCTCAGAGAAAGCAAGCAGAATAAATTAAAAAACAAACAAACAAAAACAACAACAACAAAAAAAAAGCCACACCCAGGCATATTATTTTCAAACTATGGAAAACTGAAGATAAAAAAAATCATTAAAGAAGCCAGAGGGAGAAAAAATACCTATAGAGGAGCAAAAGTAGAAATTACATCCAACTTCTCCTCAGAAACCCTACAGACAAAAAGAGTGTAGAGCAAAATATTTAAAGTGTTGAGTGAAGAAAAATACCCCCACCAACCTAAATTCTGTACTGTAAGGAATTATCCTTCAAAAGGATTTTCTCAGCTGAACAGAAGTTGAGGGAATCTGTTACTAGTAAACCTGCCTTGCAAGATGTTAAAAGAAGTTCTTACAAGAGAAGGGAAGTGATCTAGATCAGAACTGTGGATCTACATAAAGAGAGGGAGATGACAAGAGAAAGAGTAAGTGAAGATGAAATTTGTAAAAAATTATATATTCATTCTTAATGATGTAAAAGTTAACATTTTGTTCAAAATATTAATAATATCAATGTACTGTATTTGATTCTGCTGCTTAGGTATAAGTAAAATGAGTGACAGCAATGGTACACGGATGTGGGAGAAATTAAGATTATTTTGTATTATAATGTATTTATGCCACCCATTAAATGATATAATGTTATTTGAAAGCAGACTTGGGTGAGTTGTAAATGTATATTGGAAAACCTAGGACAACCATTTAAAAAAAGGAAAATAAGAAGTATGATACTAAGGTCGAAAAGAATCAGCAACATAACTCTTGGAACTAATAAGTTACAGAATACAAAAGGTTAGTATACAAAAGCCAATCACTGTCCTACATACCAGTAATGAATGAGTGGAATTTGAAATTAAAAACATAATATGGGTTGAATAGCCCTAAATCAAAATTCTGTGACCCAAGAGTATTTTGGATGTCAGATTTTTTCAGATTTTGAAATAGTTGCATTATACTGGTTGATCGTCCCTTAATCCAAACATCAGATATCTGAAATGCTCCAATGAACATACCTTTGAGTAACTTTTCTGTGTTCAAAAGTTTCAGATTTTGAAGCATTTTGGATTTTGGATTTTCAGATTAGGGATACTCAACTAGTACCATTTATTTTTTAGCACAACAAAATAGGAAATACTTAGTTATAAATCTAAAAAAGGTATAAGGTAATTATGAGGAAAGTGACAAAACTCATGAAAAAAACCAAATAACTAAATAAATGGACAAATAATTCATAATTGTGGATAGAAAGACTCAATATAGTGAAGATACCATTCTTCCCAAGTTGATTTATAGATTAATGCAATTACAATCAAAATCCCAGAAAGTTATTTAACGGATATCAACAAAAAAATTCACATGTTTATATGGAAAAGCAAAAGACCCAGAATAGTTAATACAATATTTCAGGGAAAAAGTCAGAGGATGGACAATACCCAACTTCGAGACTTAACTATAAAGCTACAGTAAACTGGGTACTGTAGCTCACACCTATAAAACTAGCTACTTGGGAAGCTGAGGCAGGAAGATCATTTGAGCCAAGAATTCAAGGCCATCCTGAGCAACATAGTTAAGATCCTATCTCTAAAACAATTAATAATAACAGTAATGATAATAAAGCTACAGTGATCAAAATGTGTTATACTGGTAAAAGAACAGACAAATCAACCAAAGGAACAGAGCAGAGAGCCAAGAAATAGACCCATGTAAATACAGCCAACTTATCTTTGACAATGAAGCAAAGGAAATGCAATGGAGAAAAAACAGAATTATAACAAATGATGCTGGACAACTGGGTATCCACTCACAAAATGGTGACTGTAGACACAGACGGTATACTTTTCATAATCAACCCCAAATAAATTACAGACCTAAATGTAAAAAATAAAACTATAAAACTACTAAGAGATAACAGGAGAAGTTTTAGATTATCTTGAGTTTGGTGATGGCTTTTTAGATACAGCACCAAGGGCACACTCCATGATAGAAAGAATTGATATAACATTCACTAAAGATCAAAATTTCTGCTCTGCAAAAGATACTAAGAGAGAAAAATACAAGCCACAAATAGGGAAAAAATACTTACAAAAGACATAACTGATAAAGGACTGTGTGAGGCCTAACAAGTTAGTTTGCAAACTTTCCATGAACTTAACGTTGGCAGCACTGTACAAACAACTCAGTAAGGTTTCATAACTTTGGTATATCATTGAATCATAGTTGTGTTGGTGTGGACACAGAGCAATATCTTGCTGTGTGGTGTTATGTTGTTGTATGTTTTCATGTGGCATCATGAGAATGTGATAGCTTCAATTAGAGCAATGAACAAACAATAAATTTCCTGTTAAACTTGGTGAGAGCAAAAGTGAAGTCAGAGACATGTTTGTCCAAGTTTATAGGGATAATGCCATGAAGAAATTGTTGCTCTTTGGGAGGAGAAAGTGTTGCTGATGAAGAGAGGTCAAGGCAGCCAGTAACAAGCAGAACTGATGAAAACTTTGCAAAAATTTATCTAATTGTGCCTCAGAACTGTTGATTGACTGTGAGATGCATAAGAGACATCAATAGAGTAGCAGTGAGGAAAATCTTAAATGAAAATCTTGGCATGAAAAAGGTATGTGCAAAGATGGTTCCAAGGGACCTCACCAATGAACAAAAGCAAAGGACGAAGTTTGCCAAGACCTCTCGGAGAAGAAAGATGATGTTTTGGGCCATGTTATCATTGGTGATGAAATGAGTGTACCAATACAATCCTGGAGAAAAGCATCAAAGTGCACAGTGGAAGTCAGCTAATTCTTCATAACCAAAAAGTTCTGTCAATCCAAATTAATAGTCAAAATGATATTGCTAAGATTTTTTTATAAGTGGGATTGTTAATTATGAATTATGAATTTATACCAACCAGTTAACCAAGTATACTATATGGAAGTGCTAAAAAGGTTGCATGAAAGAGAAACCTTAACTTTCTGCTAACCACTCATGGCTCTTGCATCATGACAATGCACCAGCTCACAGTCTGTGAGTGCGTTTTTAGCAAATTAACTGTATTGGAAGACTTTCCCTGCTCACCTGATCTGGCTCCCAGTGACTTTTTCTTTACCTGAAGATAAAGGAAATGCTGAAAGTAAGACTTTTTGTTAACATTCAGGACATCAAGGGTAATACAGTGATAGCTCCAATGGTCATTCCAGAAATAGAGTTCCAAAATTGCTTTGAGGGTGGACTAGGTGTTGGTGACAGTGCATAGCTTCCCAGAGGCAGTACATGGAAATGGACCTTAGTGGTGCTCAGCAATGAGGTATGTAGTACTTTTTCTAGGAAAAGCTCATGAACTTAATTGTCAAATCATATTCCAAAATATGCAAAGAACTCTTTAAATGATAAGAAACCAAACAACCTAATTAAAAAATAAACCTTAAAAATAGACCTTAATAGATACCTAATCAGAGAAAATATACAGATGGCAAACACGCACATGAAAAGATGTTTCAGGACGTCAGTCATCAGGGAAATGCAAATGAAAACAGCAATGAGGCACCACATTTTAGAATGGCCAAAATCCAGAACACTGAAAACACCAAATGCTGACAAGGTTAGGAATAAAAAGAACTCTTTCAATACTGGTGAGAAGTAGGGGAGATGGGAGGATGCTCCAATACAGTTGTTTGCCAAAAGGTATAGCCACTTGGGAGGACAATGTGGCTGATACTCACAAAACCAAACACAGTCTTACCATACAATTCAGTAATTATGCTCCTTGTTATTATCCAAAGAAGTAAAAATAATCTCCACACAAAAACTTGTTTATAGACCCTTGTTCATAATTGCCAAAACTTGGCAACCAAGGTGTCCTTCATTAGGTGGATGGATAAATTGTAGTAAATCTAGATAATGGAATATTATTCAGCGCTGAGAAAAAAGAAGCTCTCAAGCCATGAACAGCCATATTACTAAGTGAAAGAACCAATCTGGATAGACTACATACTGTATGATTCAACTGTATGAATCTCAAAATAGCAAAATTATGGAGATACTAAAAAAATCAGCAGATACCAGGGGTTGTGGGAGAGAAGAGTGTTAAAAAGGTAGACCAGAGAGGACTCTTAGGACAATGAAACTTCTCTGGATGGCTCTATAATGGTGGATTTTATTCAAAGTCAAAATGAACAACCCTAATGAGAAAGGAAACCCTAATGAAAACCATAAACTCTGGGTGATAATGATGTATAAACATAGATTCATCAGTTTTAACAAACTCTGGTGCAAAATGTTAATAAAGGGGAAGGTAGGTGGGAAATCTCTGCACCTTCTGCTCAATTTTGCTGTGGACTTAAAACTGCTCTAAAAAAATCTATTTCAAAAAATATGAATAAACTCCTAAAACATTATTCTAAATGAAATAAAGTTGACACAAAAATGAATTTTTTTTTTCCAGTTTTTGGGGGCTAGGTTTGAAACCACCACCTCTGGTGTATGGGGCCGGCGCCCTACTCCTTGAGCCATAGGTGCCACCGACAAAAATGCAATTTATGCAAAGCTCTACAAAGCAAAACCTGCCTATGTCTGTGGTGACAAAAATCAGAACAATGGTTGCCTAGGAGTGGAAAGGGATTTCCTAGAAAGGGACATGATGAACTTTTCAAGGTGATGGTAATGTTCTGTATCTTAATAGAAATGTGAGTCATATGGCAAATGCGCTCATGAAAACTGCACACTTTAATTTGTGCATCTCACTGATGTAATACACCACAATTTTTAAAAAAATGCAGAAACCTGTGGGAAACAGTAAAAATTTTACTTAGAGGGATATGCCTAGTTTTTAAATGTCTCTTTTATTAACAAGGGAGAACTGAAGTTAATCTAGATTCAAATACTGCAAAAGAATTAGAATGACATTGACAAAACCAACCAAGAAAAAGTAGGAAGAGGGAATTGAGAAAGATGATGTGGAGATTAAAGGTACAGATCATCTCAAAAAAAAAAAAATTAAGACAGAATTCCAAAAGCTATTTTTAAAGACCTTTGAATTAGATAAATCTTCTTTAATCCTAGTTAAGAAAAAAGAAGAGAATAATAAAAAAATTACAAAATACTTTTCTTAGGAATGAGAAATGAGATAAGCACATATGCGAAAGGGATTAAAAGAATTTTAAGGATGGATTTCCAACAGATCCATGACAATTCACTTAAAATGATAGGGGAAAAGGGTCACATTTAGTAAAATATGAAGTTATTAATATAAAGCAACCATGAAGAGAGGGACGCTTTTATTGGCTAGTTTCAATAGAAGTGAAGAGAAGGCAACAAAATCCATCAAATATTTTCACAACTGAGGTCTATCAAACCTTTAAAAAACATACTTTATACTCTGTATACCACAAGAAATACAAAAAGCTTCTCACTTTCATATTAACCTAGCATAAATTAAATATCAAAAATGTATCAAGTAAATAAATCCAAATGGCCAACAAATATGTGTAAATTTTTTTTTTAATTCAGGGAAATACAGACCAGAGTATCAACAACTATCATTTTAATCCCATCAGACTGGCAAAAATATAAAAACACTGATATTACTAGTAGAGATACATGGAAAAGGTATTTTATACATTGACATTGGATGTAAAGTAGAGCAGCCTCTTTTGAAAGCCACATTTATTTAAATTTTTAAAAATACATAAACCCTTTGACTCAGCAATCCCTCTCCTTAGTATATATTCCATAGCAACAAAACCACCTGTATGTAAGGATATGTGAATGCAGATGTTAATTGCTGCACGCTTTGTAGTGGCACTAATGTGTACACAAAGGAAGAAATCATGGTAATCCACAAAACACAATAGTATTCAGCCACACCTGCTGACCGAAAGTGATTTCCGAAAGTTATTATTATGTGAGAAAAAAAGAGATGCCCCCTAAAAAATCACATCTGATATGGTTTCACTTCGGTAGCTCAGTGACAAAAATGTACCCACAGGAATGTACATCTGTACACATGAATATATTGCACACAAACATGCACGCATATATGTGAGATATGTTAGGTACTTATTGGGAACAGTCCAGAAGAATACATGTAATAGGGTTTAAATTTATAAATGTTTATATTAAAGTGGTTGAGATAAGAGAGGCAGAGACAGGAGAGAGAAGACAGGGAAAAGTGAGGAAACAAAAAGGAAAGAAAAAAAGGATTCTGATAATCTTACATATGTAAAAGCATAGAAGTTTGTGTGTGTGTGTGTGTGTGTGTGTGTGTGTGTCTTTTGATGTGTATGGCCAATGTATATTTGTTACATTGATTGAGTGTGCTCTTCTAAAATGTTATAGGTACTGACTTATTTACCCTTCACCACAAGACTATGATGTTCAAAGTATTATCCTCATTTAACCAATAGGAAAACCAAGAGTCACTTTCCCAAAGCCAGGGCTTGCATTTGAACCCAGGCTGTGTGACCGACCCTGAAACCCTGGCCTTTAACAACTAATTTATTCCATAAGTGATTAAATGTGTAACCTCTGCTGGCTGGTGATGGATATAAAGACAATGGTGGGACAATTTGTTTTGTTTCTCTGTACCAATGAAAGATAATTCATAATCAGCCAGATAGTCTCTTATATAGCATATAAAAATTAATGAATCACTGAGTTTTTTTGTTTTGTTTTGTTGTTCTCGTTTAGGGCTCTTTGATATTTAAGCAACATTTGTTCACTGGGAATTTCAGGCATGAAAAGCTTTATGAAGGAGGTGGCATTTAGTATATGGGCAAGATTTTGAAAAGTCGGAGGAGTAACAGAAAAAGCTTAGGACCAAAAATTGTAAGACATCTCTAAGCATATTCCCTCAAGAACCTGGACTGGAGCAAGTGTTTTTGTGTGAAAGCAATGCTAGAAACTTGGGAGACTGCACCGGGTTATACTGCCTTGAATGCTAGGATTAGAAACATAATATTCACTGTGCAAATGGATTGGGTTCCTGTAACACTAGGCTTCTTATTGCCAACATGGATGCAACATCGACATCATGGTCCCAGGGTTGGCTCCAGCCTGGAAGTCCTTAATCAAATATTGGCCCCATGCAGAGATTGTTTTCAGTCTATGGAGCTCTAGGGGCTATTTCGTGGTTCCAGTGGATCCATGGGATGTCAGTGCAGGGCAGTGCCTGAAGAAGTTCTTGCAATGCCCAGGTCCCTGTACCTGCCTGAGGATACTCATCTGTACACTGCCAGAAGCAAAATGAAAACCCCATCCACAAAGGAGCCATGTTTCCATTCTCCTGCCCACTTCTTGGCTACAGCTTTACCTCTAAATCCAGCTGGATTTTCCTGGCAAGGGTTAGAAAAATCCTCGAGTTAGGTATGCAGATTTGGCCCTCTTCCTCTTTTGTGTCCTAATGACAAGAACATCAAAGGCAGCAGGGTGCAGTGGAAGGAGACAAAGAAAACCAAATAAAACGGTGCCTAATGTAAGATTTAGCATAGAGAGATCTCAGATAAAAGCTGCACCTAAATCCACATAGCTTTGTCCAAATTTTCTCACCTAAAAAACTGAGTGCTTTGCAAACAAAAACAATGTTTCAATTTACAGTTGTTCTGCATCAGTCCCATTGTTGATGAAAATAGATGTCAGAACAAATTTAGGAATTTAGTGCTTATTAAAAGATACTCACTGATTGATGGCCATTAGCTGTAATAGTCTTCAAAGCCAAATCTGTTTGTAACATAGGCAGGCTCACTAACTAGGGCATTCAACTTTTGTTTATGTTTGTTGTGGCGTCATTAACTGTAACAGACTCTCATCTCTTCCCATTCTGTAAATGCTTCAATGTAACTCAATTCAAACTCTAAAATAATGTTGAAGTGACATACTTATAGCCAGGGGATAGATTTTAAAAGGTGATTCATTAAAGAGTTGTTGAACTGGCACATTCAGTTATGCACAGCTGGATAATACAGCAGGGTTTTCTTTGTCAAGAGGAGCTCACAGGAAGATATCTTTGTAGCAGGGGGCTGACTGGAACCCAAAGAGCCCATGTGTGCCCAAGAATAAATTTCCTTTTCTATAACCACACAGGAAAAAAAAAAAAAAAAAAAAAAAAATACAACAACAACAACCAAATTAGCCTTAGAGAAAGTTCCTAAAATACAGGAACGGCTATTTTTATAAGAGATTTACGCAGCTGTCCTACAGTAGCAATAGCTCCATTAAAATGGAAAGCTCACGTTATTTAGGACAACCTCCTTCAGTTTCAAAATCTGTAGGCTCTGGAAATTCATAGCCGTACTGTTTATACTTAGGTATTATCGACCTGAGCTGTTGCTCTTTTCATTTCCAGTAGTTTTTTTTTTTTTTTTTTTTTTTTTAACTCATGTGACTCTAACCCTACTGATAAAGCCACTTACAGGTCACAGCCTCCAGGAAGGAAAGAAGTAAATCTATGACTTTTGAGCTTCAAGTGCCAAATTCCTTTTAAAAATATTAAAATTATAGAAACAGTCATTTGTGAAATCTAGGGTTTTTTGATTTTCTGTTCCATTTTAGAACAGATAAAGATTATCTGGGCTGAAAAAGAAGAGAGAAATCAAGGAAAAGAGAGATTAGATGTTTCTGACTCTGTGGGAAAGGACCCCGTCCCTTCTCTCAACCTGAGGCCAAGTCAGACAAGAGGAGGATTGCACACGCCCAGACAGGTCTGGGGATTAAAGTGGACCTATAACCCGGAACTTGCTTCAGCAGATCTCATTAAGGGAGTTCATTTCTCAAAACTATCCTATCCCATGCTCAGCAAGGTAGTATTTGAATGGCAATGGCTGGGACAGTATTAGACAATCTCCTGTGGACCCAGAGTGGGTCAAGGGAACAGCCACACATTTCTCTCATCTCATGGAAAGGGAAGTTGTAGAGCAGACTTGAAAGATCTGATGCATAGAGTAAAGAAAACACAGTCACAACTCACGAGGACCAAACGATCACAGATGTCACAGCACATGCAACCAAGGCACATGCCAAAATATTTTCATCAAGGCTTTGGGCCTCTGAAATCCTCAGATGCTGGAAGAAAACCTGGGATGTGGGAGATCCTGCATTGCCTTGGAACAGACTTTGAAGCAATGAAGGGAATCCCAAACTAACTGTATTAATCAGGGTGCTCCTAAGACAAAGAACTAACAGGATAGAAGATAGATAGATAGATAGATAGATAGATAGATAGATAGATAGATAGATAGATAGATAGATAATGGGAATTGGCTCGTATGACTATAGAGACCAAGAAGTCCCATGGTATGACGTGTTATCTGCAAGCTGAGAACTATGGAAGCTGATAGTGTAAATTCAGTCAGAGTCAAAAGGCCAGAGAAGCAGTGAAAGCAGTTGTGTACCTCTCAATCTGAAGCTAAAGGCCTGAGAAACTGAGGGATCCTGGTGTACACCCCTGAGTGCAAAGGTCTGACCCTTTAGAGTTCTGATATTCAAGGGCAGAAGAAGATGGTTGCCTCAGCTCCAGAAGAAAGAACAAATTCATCTTTCTTCTGTCTTTTTATTTTCTGTCCAGACCCTCAACAGACAAGATGGTGCCTGGCACCTTTGGGAGAGGGTGGATCTTTCTTATTTCGTCCACTGATTCAAATGCCACCTCTTCTGAAAACACCCTCACAGACTTACACAGAAGTAATGCTTTACAAACTCTCTGGGTATCCCTTAATCCAGTCAGGTTGAAACCTAAAACTGACATCACATTGAGGAAGATTAAATTTCTACCAGGTAAAAATGGAGAACTTAAAATGACACTCACATTCATTTATAGAAAAATTAAATTATATTTCTTAGACATTTGAGTTTGCAAACTGAAAATCGTAAGCAGTTCATATTACTACCTCAAGCATAATATCTTCACTGTCTAAACATATTATAGATAAAAATTACCATGAAGTAAAAAAAAATGTTCTTAGTATCCAAATCCAGTTGTTATCCATCAATGAAAATATACTGTAATTTTTTTCAATTTAGAGCATTTAAAATTGTTGAAATTAATAAGTCTTCCTATCTCTACTGAAATACATCTGATTATACTAGAAGATTACAGTTAGGCAGACCAGGAGACTTATAAAATGAAATAGAAAAGTGATATCCTTTTAATATATGACATATTAATGAAAGATTATTTAATCTCAGTGGTGTAAGAAATTGATGAAAGAAACATAAGAGGATATAAACAAATGGAAATATATCTCTTGCTCATGGATCAGAATTACTATCATTCAAATAATCATACTTCCCAAAGCAATTTCAAGGTTCAGCACAATCTCTATCAAAATACTAATGTAATTTTTCACAGAATTAGAAGAAACAATACTATAATTCATATAGAAACAAAAAGACCCCACATAACCAAATCAGTCCTGAACTAAAAGAAAAAGGTCATCGCACTATCTGACTTCAAAACACATTAAAGGTTATAGAGCCCACATATAAGGTTATAGAGCCCACATTAAAGGTTATAGAGCCCACATATAAGGACTAATGGAAGTGAATAAAGAATACAGAAGTAAATCCACATATTTACAGCAAGCTAACTTTTGGTAATGGCACAGAGAACACACATACAAAAACGGATGTCCACATGCAGAACAATGAAACTAGATCACTCTCTCTTCCAAATATACAAAAATCAATGCAAGATGGATTAAAGACTTAAACGTAAGACCACAAACTATAAAACTACTAGGAAAAAAAAAAACAAAACAGATAAAACAATTCAAGACATCAGTCACGGTGAAGATTTCATGGCTAAGGACTCAAAAGCACAATTATAGCAAAAATAGACTATCGAAACTATATTAAACTGAAAAGCTCTGCACAGCAAAGGAAACAATTAACAAAGTGAAGAGACAACCTATTGAGTAGGAAAAAATATTTGCAAAGTGTTCTTCCAACACAGGACTGATATCCAGAATATACAAGGAATTCAGCCAGCAACAACAACAGAATCCTATTAAAAAGTGGGCGAAAGCGTGGTGCCTGTGGCTCAAAGGAGTAGGCACTGGCCCCATATGCCGGAGGTGGTGGGTTCAAACCCAGCCCCAGCCAAAAACTATAAAAAAAAAAATGGGCGAAGGACATGAATAGATATCTCTCAAAAGGAAACATACAAATTGCTAACATGCCTATGAAAAATGTTCAATATCACTAGTCATGAAGGAAATGAGATACCGTCTTACCCCAGGTAAGTGGCTGTTGGGCAGGAATGACAGAAAAGGGGGAGTGCAAATTAGTACAATCTCTATGGAAAATAGAATGGAGATTGCTCAAAAAATTAGAAATAGAACTACCATTGGATTCAGCAATCCCACTACTGGGTACTTGTCCAAGTGAAAAGGAACTTGTATGTCAAAAAGATACCGACGCTTGCTTACTGTAGTACTATTCACAATAGCAAAGATCTGGAATCAACCTATGTGTCCATTGACAAATGAATGAATAATGAAGTTGTGGTACCTATACACAATGGGATAGCATCCAGTCATAAAAAAGAATGAAATCGTCTTATTTGCAGTAACCAGGGTGGAACTGGAGGACACTGTATGAAGTTAAATAGGCCAGGCACGGAAAGACCGTTACTGTGTGTTATCACCCGTATGTGGGAGTTTATCTCATGGAAACAGAAGGACAGACATCAGTGACTGGGAATGGTGTGTGGGTGGGATAAAGAGGGGGCTGTTTAATGGTATGAATGCAGATACACATAGAAGAAATAAACCCTAATATCTGATGGCAGAATAAGGTGATCATACTTCATAGTTTGCAGCAATCTATTGTATATTTCAAAGTGGCTAGAAAAGAGTTATCAAAGTGTTCCCAAAACATAAAAATGATAAATATGCAAGGTCACAAAAGCTCTAAACACCCTGATTTAATCATTACACGTCTGTGCATATAACAAATGCTCACATGTACCCCATAATCGTGTACACATTTTGTATCAATAAAAAATATTTGGATCATTTAAAATGATTGAAATGATTAAGTCTTCCCCTCACTATTGAAGTCTATTTTATTATGCTAGAAGATTAGAGTCAGGCACATTTATACAATGAAATTAAAAGGTGATATCCTGTGCATAACATTTTAATTGGAGATTCTTTAATCTCAGTGACGTATCTGATAGTATATGGTGAGAACATAGAAGAAAGTACTATAAAGCTAACCTTAGAATCCAGACATTCCAATGAGTACCGTCCTTCATAATCACACTAGAAAACCATTGAAATCTAAGCATGTTGATACTGAAAATATTTTCTGAATCCCTTTTTGAAGTTGGCTTCTGAGAGAGTATGTGAACCCACAAGAAAATAAGTGTTATCACGAAGTTTTAACTAACTTACAAGCCATTTAAGAAAAAGTAAAGAAATGTTTATAGTCATATTTTATCTTTGATTTATTAATATTTCCAAGGTTGATACATTTATTCAATAGTCGTGGCCCCAACATCCTTAACAGAGTTCACAACAACAACAACAACAAAATTCTTAAAGAATGCTCCCATTGACAATATCCAAAACATCACACTTCCAAAGAGTTCATAAGAAACTACCCAAGGTCTGGAAGAAATGACAGAAAATGCACAGGGATTCAGCCAGGGAGAAAAGGCCAGTCAACTAAATGGATCTATGATGACGTAGGGTGAAATAAATTCACCTGGCTTTTTTCTCTAACTAAAATATGACAAAAATGTGTGGTTTCCTTTTTAAAAAGTAAATAATAAAATATTATGTTAAAGAAAGGAAGAAAAGCATGACAGTAGTAAAACAGCTGGAATGTTCTCCATAGAAAATAAGCAAGTGGCAACCCCATAACACGTCTACGATAGACCTCTGTACAACGTTCCCTCGCCACTCCCAGGAAAGAAGTGGGTCTGAATGTGGCCGGTCCGCAATCTCTAATTCTAACCATATACAAGGTGAATTAATTGAAAAGTGCTCCAGATGAGAACTGAAAATATGATTCTGATATTCATAAGCAGACGAGTTTTAAATATTTAACAAACATTAGCACCTTGGCACTGACCAAGCATCAGTACAGATGCAGCAATTAATAGGCATAGAAGATGACAGACTTAGAACATACCGTAATTATTTATTTGCTACATTCATATTGAAGAATAGTCTCAAATAATATTACCAATGATTGGATGTGATATGACATTTTAAATCTTCAGCATATGCTCTCCCCAATACCTGCCCGTGTTTAATGATTACGCTATGTATACTTGATCAGAGCATGTGCCCAGTACATACTGTATTACTTCCAGTTTTTTATTGAGTTAGAATTCTACAAATAATATGTTTGAGTCTCAGCATGAGTATTTGTAGAATATATATAATAGAAAGGTGCTTTCTGTCCAACAAGAAGTGTGTCAAATTATGAACTTAGGGGTCATCCAGTTCTGGATGTGGCCCCTGGTTCATAGTTCAATTTTTTCTGCCACCCACATATTTCCTTGCTCTTATTTATTTTGGGTGGGAAAGAGGTTGGTGGATTACTTATAATTATCCTATGGTTTTAAAGGAGAAAAACATAAATATGAACTCACCTGATGATTTTATCATCTATTTTAGGTTACATAAAATAAAGTGCTTTTGTTTATTTTTGTTTGTAATTTTTTCCAGTGTGATACTTCGTGAAGCCATGTCCAGGATGAAGTCTGGGCTTCCTCTTGCATGTCTCACAGTAGAGAACATTTCTCTCCTTCCACCTTTCTCATTTGTTCTGCTGTCAACCCTGTAATCCCTTGTTGTTGTTGTTGTTGTTTTCATTTTGCATTATAAAGTGCATCTTCTCATTAAGCCTTCTCTTCAGTGTCAGATCAGAAGATGATTGTCTTCCTCTTTCTTGAATTTCTGTTCTTCACATTGTTCACAAGCTGAGTGATGAAATTTCTCCTGTAAGAAAGGTGTGTCTGGGCTTTTTCTCCACTTTTCTTACTTAATGAATAAAGGATGTAGTTGGCCACAGCTGCAACTTGCATCAGTCAGAAGGATAATTTTTTCCACCATCTCTAGGACCTCCTTGTAATTCTGTAACATCTACAGTACTGATCAGCTCTGCCCACTTTTCCTCTAAACTGTGTGTTCTAAAGTAACTGTCAGTTTTCAAATTGAACAGGCTGTTTCCTCCTGTAATCAGTATCAACTGTATTTCAGAACCAAAGAATATACTCTGTATTGTCACTAACGTCTTGTCACGGAATGAGGGGCACATCATTTTCATAGCACAATGATAGGCACATAATTCATATTCCTGGAGTTTCTTCTTTTTCAAATCACTTGAAAAACCCTTCCTAGAAGCCATAACTGTTCCCGCTTCAATGTATTTTTATTTTATGCAATTCACGAGCTCTGGACATCTTCCGACATTGGAGCGGAACAGAAAAATCATTATGTTGGCCAAGGTCAGACATAGAAAGGGTTTTAAGAGCTTAGCTGGCTCTAGAATTCTCGAGCCCCTTTACATTTTACCCTGTGCCCCTGGCACTTAACCACAACTGGATTGTGCAAAACCCCTCCCAGTTTCAGCAGATACTATCAAACTGGCCTATCTATGCTTTTCTGTACTTAATTATTTCGAGTTTCAGCCAATTGCATAACCATCCAATGACCCCATTGATCTTTCTGATTTTTCCGACACGTATTTTTTTGATTCTCTATATATTCAATACCCAAAAGAGATATTAAATAAACAAATCCTATAAATGAAATTATATGATAATCATGTGTGCTGTAAAGTGCAATATACTACAAAAGCAAGTATTTTCAATATTTTTGTTCCTTCCCTCTGTCCTTCTACTCAAAATGTTAGAGCTCTGTCACAAATAACCAAACCTACATCTTCTTTTACCTGGGACCTCAGGCACATATATTACGTAAGAAGGAGCAGGTGTCTGCTTGAGAAAGCATTCAAGAGTAAGGAAAGACTAGCCTTACTAGACATTTCTAAAAAAAAAAAAAAAAAAACAGTGAAGGACATCGATCAAATGTCTTATAACTGTGTCTTGTAAGTCCTATATGCTCAACTTACCACTTACATACATTATTTCAAGGGCCTGAACATCTCCCCCAATATACACACAGATGTTTTCTTAACCACAAGTGAATAGCACTGTGTCTATTACTGAATGGGTTAATGTTTCACCAAGCCAATTGTTTCAGGATGCTAGACTTTTGTCTCTGTATGTTCAGAGACTCTCTTTGCCATTGTCCTTTTCTGTCCTGTCAGTATATTACAACCAAATATAAAAATAGCAGTATCAGCATAATTTTAATTTTTCACTTTCCTTTTACTTCACCACCTCAATTTCTTTACCATTTCACATTCTTTAACACCTCAACCTGCCTTCAGCTGCCAACACTCCATTGAAATTGTTCTCTTAACTACCAAATCCAAAGGACTGTTTTCAGTACTTTTTCAGTTTTTATCTTTACCTTGTGATGGCATTAGATACAGTTGACCATTCTCCTAAATATCCCTCTTTTGGCTCCAAATATTATTTTCTCCTAGATTATCACCTACAACTCTGCTCGTTCTCAGCTTCCTGGTTGTTGTGGGGTTTTTGTTTTTCTCTTTCTCTGTCTGCCCCTCGCAAGTTGATGCCACCCAATGATTAATCCCTGGCCCTCTTCTCAACATACCTCCCTTACCACATCTGTCTCAGTTACATCTACAGATTTAGTTGATAGTTGTGAATTCTTACCTTCAATTTGAGGGTCATGGTTCCAACAACCTAATGGACTTCTTCAACTTCAAATGCTTTTGACATCTCAAATTCAATAGATTCAGCATCTTGCTTTCTTCTTCTTAGTATATTGATTAAATTCAATTAATAACTACATATTGAGCGCAATTAAAGAGGAAAAAAACATACACCTACGGTGCATTCAATCTAGGTATAAAGGTGACATTCCACCGGAGAGCTTCATGGTATTTTCAAGATGCTCCATATGAATACATATTGAATTGCACTATCTTTTTTCCTATGGCTACACAGAAAACATTCCATAGTTTCTTTTACCAGGCCCATGATAATGAACATTTGCAAAGTTTTCAATGTTTTTCTTTTTAAAAACATGCAGTAGATATTCGTAGACATATGGCATCGTCTTTCTATGCATCTGCAGAATTAACTTGAAGTAGAATTGTTGGGTCCAGAACTATGTACATCTGTAATACTCACAGACATTCAAGATTATTTTTCCTAAAGGTTGCACCAATTTTAACCACACTTATAATTTACAAGAACATCTATTTTCCCACACCTTTGATAACACATAAATCAAAATGTTTTCCCATCTGATTTCCCAAATATTTACATAGAAATTAGCTATCAGTCTAATTACTTCTTTTGTAGTTAATCCATCTTCTTCCTTCTGGCTGTTTTTAAGACCTTCTATTTGCCTTTGATATTTTATAGTTTTACTAAAATGTCTATAGGCATGTCTTCCTTTTAATTATCTTGCTTGAAATTTTATGTATGTGTGGTTGCCTAACATTCATTATCTCTGGGAAATTTTCAGGCATTATTTATTTCAATACTGCCTTTCCTTTATTCTCTCAAAGTAAACCTCCTATTGAACACTTGACATTGGTTCTTTTTTTTTTTTTTTTTTTTCATTATGGATCAGTTTTCCACATAGTATTTCACAGATTCCCCCTTTTTCCCCTTGCAACTCATGGCTGTGTTTATTGTATTTTATTTGTGTTTTTTGTAAAACACAAAGTATTGTAAAAATTGCATATATTTGTGATATACAACATGCGCATCTGCATGAGGAAAGGGGATTCAAGATAATTAACATATGCATTGCCTCACCTTCACATGTGTTATGTTTTTGTGGTGAGAATTCTTAAAATCTACTATCTTAGCAATTTCCAAATATATAGTACATTGCCATTAATTATAGAGACTATGACGTACAATACATCTCTTGGTCTTATTTCTCCTGTCTAACTGAAATTTTGTATCCTTTGAACAACATCTCTTCAATTCTCTCCACCCCAAGCTCCTGGTTAATAATCATTCTATTTCTTGCTTTGATGAATTTGAATTAAAGATGTCACATATGAGTGAAATCATGCAGTAGGAGCCTTCGGTCCCCCGATTATTGCACTTAATATAATGTCTTCCAGGTTTATCCATGTTGTCACAAATGATAGGATTTCTTTCTTTTTAAGACTGACTAGTGGTATTAATATACACCACTTTTTTTTATTCATTCGTCTATTGACTGACAATATGGTTGCTTCCACACCTTCCCTATTACGAATAATACTGAAATGAACATGGGAATGTAGATAATGCCCTCAATAATATTAATTTCAAATCCTTTGGCTATATGCCCCAGTAGCTAGATTGCTAAATCATATGATAGCTCTATTTTTTTTAATGTTTGAGGAACATCCATATTGTCTACAAAATGGCTATACTAAATATTTATTCCCACCAAACGTGTGCAAGCGTTCCCTGTCCTTCAGGTCCTCACTAACCCTTAGATTGTGTTTTTCTTTTTGATAATAGCCATTATGACAAGTGTGAGGTGATGTCTCATTGTGGTTTTAATTCATATTCTCATGATGATTTGTTATGTTGAGCATTTCTTCATATACCTTTGGCCATTTGTAGGTCTTCTTTTTTGAAAATGGCTAGTCCAGTCCTCTGCCTGTTTTTAATTTGGGTTATTCATTTTCTTGCTATTGAGTTTCTTGTGTCCCTCATGTATTTGGGCTATTAACCCCTTATTTGTTGTGTGGTTTGCAAATTATATTCTCCCATCTCCTAAATTGTCTCTTCAGTCTGTTGTTTTCTTTGCTCTGCAGAAGCTCTTTAGTTTCATGTACTCCCATTTGTATATTTTTGCTTTTTGCTTTTTTCATGTGTACTTTTGGATTCAGTCCTCACCCAGACCAACTTCATGGAGTTTTCCTCGTACGTTTTCTTCTGGGAGTTTTATCATTTCGGGTCTTTGGCTTACATCTTTAATCTAGTTTGAGTTGATTTTTATATATGATGTGTGATGAGTCTAATTTCATCTTTCTTCAGTTTTCCCAGTATCATTTATTAAAGGGACTGGTGTTTCCCTCATTGTGTGTTCATGCAGTCTTCATTAAACATCAGTTGCCCATCAGTTGTAGATTTATTTCTGAGCTCTCCATTCTGTCCCAGGTGTCTCTTTTTAAGGCCAGTACCCTGCTGTTTTTATTGCTTATTGCTATAGCATTATAGTAGATTTTGAAATCGAGGACTGCGAGGCCTTCATTTGTGTTCTTTTTGCTACACGTCACTTGTGTGTTCTTACTGCAGCCTCCATATTTCTTACCTCTTCTGTATTTTTCGCTGCTTTCCCCCCTTATGTTCTATGCACTGAGTAATTTCTTTATACTTACTTTCTAATTCGTTAATTATCTCTTAAGTGTTTAACCCACCAATTGAGTTTTGGGTTTTAATGATCATTTATTTCATTGCCAATTGTACCATTTGTTGTTGTTTCTGCTGATTCTCAGTCACATGTCTTGTTGCCTGGAGTATTTGGTACATTTTGATTGCACACTCATATTTGGTTTCACTTCATTATGGTGGCCTAAACTGGGAATGCTTTTCCATGAAAAGTTTTTCATGGAAAGGGAGAGCAGGCTCATGATCCTGGCCCTAGTGTTGGTATTTGCCTGTAAAGCAAGTCTCAGTTTTGTCTTTGTTCAGTATTATGGTCTCGACTCATAGTTCTTTTTTGTTGTTGTTTATTTATTTTTGGCTTTTCTTTCCTCCTTGAATCTCACCTATTTTCTTCTAATCCCTCAATATATTAAACATATTTTTTGAAACTTATGCAGCCCTAACCCAGCAAAGGTAATTCTATTTCCAAGTGCTATAAATTGAGAGAGAATCAAAGGTGGTGAAAAATAATTTGGTAGTTTCTTATAAAGTTAAGCGTACATTTACCACACAATTTACATCCCCACTTCTAGGGCATTTAACTAACCTAGGAAAACGAAAACTTTCATTTGCAATAAAACCTATGTTTACAGCACATTATGTTTAAAGTTACTTTTTCAGAATCATCAAAAACTGGAAATAGCCTGAATATTTTTCATTGCTGAATAGATCAACAAATTCAAGTATCATAAAATATTTCTCTGCGATAAAAAGAAACAAACTACTGATACAGACAACAATAAGGATGAATTGTAAATGCATTTTGCTAAGCAAAAGAAAGAAACTCAAAGGATGTCAAACTGTGTGATTTCATTTCTATGACATTCCAGAAAAGGTAAAACCATAGAGACAGAAAACAATTAAGTCATCCCAGGGGTTTGGGATGGGGGAGGAAGTCTTGACTGTCAATGATCAGTACAGAGGAATATTTTGGAGGGTGATGGAGCTGTTCTTTATATTGATTGTTGTGGTGGTTACAAGACTATATCAAAATTCTCAGAACTATGCACACAAAAATTAGTGAATGTCACGCTGTAGATTTTAAGATAACATATAAATAAATACAAAACAAAATAAATAAAACAATACAAATAAAAACAAAACAAAAATCTGTATCCTATGAGCAGACAATCTCACCCTGGAGGAGTGAGAATCCTGCACCTTTCTCAATAATAAAACAAACCTTAAAAACATGAAGGAAAAGACGTGAGAACTCTTCCAGGCTTGCACTGCTCAGAACTCTCCATAGAAAGTCAAAGCATGAAAAGTTACTGTTTGCTTTTCACATATTACTATTCAATTCCCCTTGACCTCTTCCCCCAGGTTTCAAAAGAACAAAAACAGCCTAATGGAAACAAAACACTCTGGCACCTTGCTATTTAATGACCTGTAATCACACCTCTGTTAGCTCTGTGGCACTTAGTCTAACCTTAGAGTCTGTTTCTTTCACAAAGGAAGACAGGATAAGGGTAATACAGTCTGAGCTACCCACTTGCAGAGCAAGGTCTTCATGAATTCAAAATGCATCTAAGCCCTCTGTTTCATGATTTCCTCTTTCAGCTTTCATTTGCATGAAATGCCATCAATCAAAAGCATCGTACAGAATGTGTAATGTTAAGTTTTTAAATCAAAAGCGAATTAGAAACTGAACTAAAAGGATATTGCAGAAACTAAGCTACTGGTGATGACAAATTCAACCTGTTCCCCTTCTAAATCACCTGGTGGCTACTTGTGTGCAATTGTTATGTTCTATGTCCTTGTAGTTGCTGTTTTTCTCTTGCACCTGACTAAAACTGTCAGTCATACCAAAGAAGACATCTGATTACTAAACTACTAAAACTATTGCAGTTTTTAGTACTAAAACTAAAACTACTCAAAATCTATGCTTATAAGAGGGAGTTTACCAGCCTTTTAAGAACTATGGAGCAGAGTTTTAGCTGATATTGTCACTTTTACTTTAAGACACATACACACAAAATAGAGTTGTCTGAGTCCATGTCTTCTCAGCAGCCCAGGAAGATAGTTAAGAGCACATTTGTGCTATTGACTCTAGTAAAACAAAATGTCTTAAGGAATAAATATGAACACCTTCCCTCTCTTGGAGTATCTGAGATACGCTCATAGAGAAGACAGCAAATTCCACACACTCAGGTTTTTCTGTACACCTGCCTGAGGTTGAACCCAGTTAACTATATCTTTTTTTGTGCCAGAGTTTTTGGGCCTCTGTGGATGACACAACACAAAGAAAGTGTTAATTAGTGATTATGATCCCTGTGAAAGCATGAGAGAAGCAGATGAATCATATATTTCTTGATAAAAATCAGAGATGGTCATAAAATCATTAAACAAATTATACTAGATGCAAAGTCTCATTACTTCATATCCAACCTTCTCATTAAACAATTCTGCTTAATTTCTGGGTTTATTATTCATATTGTGCAATGAATGAAATGAATATATCTTTCCTCACTCCTTCCCTCTCCACTTCAAAGAGACACATATGTGGAACTATTTCAAAAAGAAAATGGCAGTATGTAAATTCCAGATAAGATTTTTTTTAATGGCTACTACTGACACTGTCCCAAATACAGTGATTTTCCAGATAGCAATCTAACAGCTATATTGTTTTTTCATATCTGTGATGTATACACATTGCTTAAGCCAGTTTAAGCAGCAGTCTAAAAATGGTGGCAGTGGTGCTTTGCACACATGCTTGCAACAAATGGCCATAAATCACCAAAATACACTATACACATACAATTTTCATTTTTGCAGGCACCATAGAAAGACACCATGGGCATCCATAAAGATGGATTTTTAGCTCTTAAACTTTCAAAAAAAATCCTTTCTACTAAGAATGACTTTGTTCACTACAATGGCTTTTCTACATAATTAGACTTGGGTTGTATGCAAATAATACAGGGAGAAATAAATAAACAATGACCAATCCAGTATCTCCACTGTCTTAATCATCAAGGACTATAGAATGCTCAGTCAAATTGATTTAGATCACCTAACACATCTAAAATAAACAAACAAAAAAACCCCTTCATTTCATTCAATTCATGCATTCTGATCACCCTATTTGTTTACTGCACTTGTAGCTTTGCTTTACAATGTTCTTATATTAGGAGTCCATTGAGTGGAAAATACATATTTCTATTGAGTTGCATCTTCGGAAAGCATTTAGCAAATTGAGGGATTTAGGTTACATTAAACAGCTAGAGATCAGATGTGGTGGCTCACACCCGTAATCCCAGTACATTGGAAGGCTGAGGTAGAAGGATCAATTGAGGGTAGGAGTTTTAAGACCAGCCTGGACAACAAAGTAAAACCCCATCTCTACAAAAAAATTAAAAATTATTCTGGTGTTTCCCTTCCCCCCACCCCACATTGGATACACTGCATGGGTACATTGCACACTTTCTGGGTGAGGGGCACAAATGTAACTTTGACTTGAAATATGCAAAAGTGAACTAACCAAAATGTGTGTATCCTGTAATAGTCTGAAATTTTAAAAAATAATAATAATTGCAACAGCAACAAAAATAAGCAAATGGGACTTAATTAAACTGAAAAGCTTTTGCACAGCTAAGGAGATAAAAATTAAAGCAAATATACAACCTTCAGAATGGGAAAAGATATTTGCAATGCTAAGAATCTGATGAAGGTTTGATTACTAGAATCTACAAAAAACTCAGAACAACAAAAAAAGGGCAAACAATCCCATCTTTCACTGGGTAAGAGACATGAACAGAACCTTCTCTGATGAAGACAGACAAATGGCTAACAAACGTGAAAAAAATGCTCATTGTCCCTAATCATCAGAGAAATGCAAATTAAAACCATCCTGACAGATCACCCAACCCCAGTGAGAATTGCCCATATTACAAAGTCTAAAAGCTGCAGATGCTGGCATGGATGTGGAGAGAAGGGAACACTTTTATGCTATTGGTGGGACTGCAATCTAGTACAGCCTCTTTGGACAGAAGTATAGACAGTCTTCAAAGAACTCAAATTAAATCTGCCATTTGGTCCTGCAATCCCATTATTAGGCATCTACCAAGAAGAAAAAAAATCATTCTATCATAAAGACATTTGCACTAGATTATTAATCATACCTCGGTTTACAATGCCAAGATATGGAAACAACCTAAATGCTCACTAACCCAGGGATGGATTAACAAACTGTGGTGTATGTATGTACACCATGGAATACTATTGAGCCATAAAAAGATGGAGGCTTTACATATTTTGTATTAACCTGGATAGAGTTGGAACACATTCTTCTACATAGAATATCACAAGAATGGAAAAGCAGGTTATCTAACACACTCAATACTAATATGAAACCAGTAGACAATTTAAACCACATAAGAGAAAAACTTGTTTCAATTCAAGTTGACGGGGGAGAGTGAGGGAGAGAGAACGAGGGAGAGAGGAGAGAGAATGAGAAAGGGGTATTGGTGCACTCCCATCTAACGGGCACAATGTGAGGGTACAGGGCACACCTCTTGGGTGCAAGACACAACTACAAGAGGGACTCTACCTAACAAATGTAAACATTTTAACCTAGTTGTTTATACTCTCACATTAACCTGAAATTAAAAAATAATAATAATATAAATTATCCTGGTGTGGTGACACTCTCCTGTAGTCCCAGCTACTGAAGGAGCTGAGGTAGAAGGATTGCCTGAACCCAGGAGTTGGAGGCTGCAGTTAGCTATGATCACACCACTGCATTTCAGCCTGGCCTACAGAGTGAGAGCCTATCTCTTATAAATAAATAAATAACCGGCTAGAATTGCTAAGATCTCAAAGTTAGAAAGGTCACACACTTACTATGTACCAGGCAGTTGCCACATATTACCTTATTCAATCTTCACAGTCTCCTATATGGGGAACCATAGGCTTAGCAGTCAGGTGACTTGTCACAGTCACACTGTTTATAAGAAGGGGAGGTGGGATTCCAGCACTCATTCGTCTGACTCAAAATCCTTGCTTTTCCCTCCTTACTGAGCCCCCGCTGCTACCACATAGCAGCAGTGGCAGGGAGCTCATTCCTCCTAGGACAACCAATCTTTGGATGGCTCTGGCTTTAGAACTTTTGATGTCAAACAACTAATTATTAAACTAATGTTAAAAAGTTATAGCATGTTATTAAGATTGAAATTATCATCATTCGTTGCCAATAACTACATCCTGATCCCACCTGGGGGAGGGTGTGTCTAAACCTACACGTTTCTTTTTGAAGATAATCTTCAAAATTGTAATCATTCTACCATACGTTATTACTTGGCTTTCATAATATAATCAGATGGGTTTCCTTCCCTTAAAAAAAATAAAAAGACCTAGGATTTCTGTAATGTTGCATCATTTCTTGATTGAGGTCCCAGAATTTTGCATAATAAATCCAGATGATTTTAGCCTGAAAAGTGTTCATGTAGATGATATCAACCAACCTTCCAATTCTTAAAAGAACTTCCATGCTATTCCTGGAGAATGTCTTCTTTTAACAAGATTACATTCTGATAGATTTGCCTAGATAAATTTACCTATAAATATACTGAACTGAACTGCTACTTGGGTAATTTAAGCTTACATATTATTTTATATATAATTTAAACTTATGCAAATGTGCTTATATCTAATGTTGTATATGATTATCCAAAAGTATTTTACCTCAAAGATCATTGTTGCTTAGTTGCAGCTTATGACAGATTCTACCAAAATAACATCTCTCCACCGCATTTAATCAGACACAAAGAAATCATTATCAGCATTCTTGTTTCCCACTTGTGGTAGCAGAAGTACATGTGTTCAGTTTAGCCAGTGTCCATAATAAAAGACCAAGAAAAAAATGAGAAAATCAGAACAGTGTTACCTGGCCCCAAATGACATTAAGATGTCATCTAGAATGACTTTACCTTACCCCTCCAATTCTCTCCCACTCAATTTCTTTCCCCAAATCTTTTGCTTCTGCTTCTTACTCCCAAAACACTCAATTTGACGCTAAGAATTTCTCACCTCTAGGTTTTTTTTCATGTGCCTTGCACTTAAAAATTGTCTTCCTCTCATGAGAACTTGGACACTGTGTTGGCTGACCCATCAACTCTTGGCAAGGGGCTTCAAAATTGATAATTCTGAGCACCTGGGCATTACATACTGATGATAAATGTGCTGATATATAATTATTTTGTACATTGAATTACTCCCCAAACTTCATGACACTTTTTCAAACAAACAGTACATAGAAAACCTCTTTTGTACTTCAAAAGAAAAAACAACCAGATATAGCAATTAATTAGAAATTTGATATTTAAAGAAATTGCTTATTGATAAAAAAAAAAAAAATACAGTGTAACCCTGCTATTATACACTTCCTCTTAAACAGAATTCAAGCATATTCAGGAATAAACTCATAAAATAACAAACATCCTGATATGAAATAATTGCTGTACAATCCAGACATGTATCCTATTATTTGACACCAGCATTTATTCAGTATTCAAAAATATTTCTTAAGTATATGCTATATCCCAGGCATTGGAGATCAACTTTACTATATTTAATATTTACACAGAGTTATGTTTTGATGCACTTTATTCACATTTCTAAGATCATAACAATATTCCTCTGAGGTGAGAAGTCTTATGTAGATGTGTCTAAATAATTTCAAACAAACTACTTGCCAAATAAACTATGGAAATGTAAAAAGGACTTTGGTCTCAGTTCTCAAGATTTAGTTTAAATGGTGTGATTTAGTTTAAAGTCACACCATTCTGTCCCCATTTCCAAGACTCTATGTCATCTCTTCCTTATTATACAAGTAAGATTCACTCAACAATAGCTAATATTCTCTCTAAATAAATTACAAATAGCACGTGCAAGTCTATAATGAACAAAGTAAATTACAAATAATATGTATGTGAATCTATATGTGAACAAATTGATTACGAGATTGACTACAACATGAAACTAAAATAAACATAAATCACCAGAATCCATATGCAATAGAATTTATGGAAACTTGTATTTATCAATTTTGCATTGGCAAAGGCAATACATCACACAATAAAAGCCTGACATAACACGCCTAGTGTATAAAACATGCCCGAATTAACATGCAACTTATTTCAGTGTTGCAAGGTCATGTTAAAAATTCCAGTAACTAGCCCTCTGCTGGAACCACCCAATGAGTTTAATTATAGACTTGTCTATAATGAAGACTCCCTACATCAAATACTTGCTTGGAAATCTACTCAGCCTACTCTAGAAAATTTGAAAACAAATAAAATACTTGATCATTGCAAAGATACTTACAGTAGAAGTTCCTTTTTACTCGTGGGTTCATCATTTGGTGATGTTTTCATCAGGAGTCATCATGCTTTTGATCTTTAATGCCGTTCTTCCTCCAAGGTTTCTTGTCCGTAACTTCCAAAACAGAGTCACTTGTACTAACAAGCCATCGTCCCATACTGTTTCCTTTTTTGTGTGAAAGTTACCCTGTAAATCGATTTCCTGTCCAAAAACACTCAAAATGAACAAACGCTGCTCTCTGCAAGTGAAATGTGCTACTCAAATTCTCTGCTTTTGCAGTTTATTTCAGGAAGAAATTCCCTGATTAAAATGAGGAACTATATCCCAGTTGTTCTGGAGAACTTCAAAGACAGAAGTTTCTTCCTTATGAATGAACATATCAAAGTTGCCAGCATCATTTATTCTCACTAGTTTGTGGCTCAAGTGCTATTTACACATGAAGCATGCATGTCCTGTGTGCGGTTGAAAGACCCTCCCAATTGCCACAGTAACAATATCCAAAATCAGGCTTAGCATGCTTTGAAGTACATAATGTTTTCCATTCCTGAAAGGACAAAGAGATCTGCATTGTCAAAGTTTATTTTTAAGCTCATGTGCCTGCTAAATGCAGTGGCAAACTGCGTGGCTTTCCGTGCCTGTAGTACCATTGCTGGAATCTATTAATGCAAACAGACGACTCACTGGCTGAGTTCTACATAGCTGTCATTTCTTTTTTCTTACCTTATCTAAATTGCATTGACTATAATTTCTGAAATCAGAAATGTTATCAGTTTTCTGAGCTTGCTCGTTTTATCAGTATAGAAGCAATGTAAGGAAGTCAAATAAGAGGGTAGTTGCAAATAGCTTTTTCTGAGATAAGAAAGTTAGTAATTAGAGGTAGATTCTGTTTCTGGGGGAAATTTGAAAGGCATGTGGAGACAGTAAAAATGACAACAAACTTTAAATAAAGGAGTGAAAGATTAAAAAAAAATTGAAGAGAGGAAAGGAGAGACAGCAAAAGTGAAAGTGTGCAAGAGAGAGGAGAGGGAGAAAGAGAGAGAAAGAGAGAGGCCTTGACTATTAGCAATAATTTTTCACATATTTTCTAATTGTTGGGAAAGCAAATTGCTCTGGTTTATATAACCCCCTAGCAGTCGGCTCAGCCCACCAGTATTAGCCCACATGTCATCTAATACCAGACTAAGACTTGTGGAAACACATTATGGGCCTATTAAAGTCATAACTAAACACAGCTGAGCAATAGGTGGTAGGTAACCCCAAGGTAATACAATCCGTACTATGGAATTTCAAGCTCAAATTTTAAACATCTGGTTTTTGGTACAGTAATAAATGTGATAATGTACCTTAAATACCACTCACTATTCAAGAAACATAATCTTTCCATCTGATTGAAACAATGAATGCTTTTCAAATCATATGAGATAGATAGACACTTAACTTTTGTGTATATACAAAAAAAAAAAAAAAAAGAAGATCCTGACATGGCAGACACACACAACAAAACCACATAAACTGTCAGCTGGTTTGACTAGAAATAAGAATGGGCTTTTGCCAAAACCCTCTGTGCTCTTTTTTCTGGACACCCCTTTACTCTAGTTCATTAATTTGTGGAAGGCTTGGCTGAGCTTGAGGGGAATGGAAAAGGAAAGTGAAAAGTAATAATGCTAATTAGACCAGACAGAGATGTGAGCCCCTGACCTCTGTCTCAGCAGTGCCATCTCATACATCCCACAAATCCCAGCCACTGGCAGCCTGCTAAAGAAAGCAAATCACATTATCCTTATCCTGTTTTAACTTCATGGGGAAGAGTTTGTATATTTCAAATCTAAATATAGTAGAACTTCCATAGTTGACCAGCTCCCAAGATTAACCACCTCCTTAAGTTGGCCTAATCTTATAGACCAGACATGCACCCCATGTATGTTTCAGTATAGTAAACCTAGTTCCTTATGTGGACCACCTCCATATGTTGACATTTGTTATAGTCCCTAGAGTGGTCAACTTACATAGGTTCTACTGTGATACCATAATATAGACAGTACCACGGAGTATTGTGCAGTTCATCTTTATTTATTGAACATCTACTATGCCCCAGGCGCTGTGCTATGAACACATTGCTTTTCTGTGTTCAATGGAATAATATAAATATCTATAAAGTAGAGGGGTAGCAAAGATGAGGGAGAAGTTAATTGTTCAGCAAGATTAAGGTTGATGTCTGAGCTGTGTTTGGTCGAGGAACTGGAATTTGTCAAGCAGACGACAGGTGGTAGAACATTCCAGGCAGTTGAGTTAGCATATGCAGTCACGAATGAGAGAAATGGCAAAATTATTCTCAAAAACACAAGTAATGTGCATTACTGGTTTCTCAAATTGCAATGGAATACTGGAAAGGGCAGAATACTATGGTCCATGTTTGTCCCCATCCTCAAACCTGTGAGCTGTCTAAAGGAAGAAATGAAACCTTAATATCACCTATCAACTGGCATATAATGAATTAACATAAACAAATTGCCCTGTGACTCTGACCTGCAGCCAGGAGTGCGTGAGTACATCCTGCTCCAGTGGTGTTCTAATCTTTCTCCCAGCAAGCGGTCTTGTTCAAAGTATGTTTGAACATCAAGAATATTGAAAATTTATTCACTCCCTTATTTCCTCCTGAGGCTCAAAGCTTCATGAGTCAGGTGCATGGTATTTGAAAAACTTGGCACCAAATAAAAACCCCAAGTGCTTTTTCTTGGTTTGAGCCAAACCCAAACCTTTTCAAAGGCGTGAAAACATGCAGCCACATTGGTTTGGTTTTCTTCCCTGGGCTGCTCTCCTTCCTGGTGCTGGCCAGCACCACACAGAAGTCTTGTGACATGAGCCATTTCCACGGAATTTTAAATTCTGCCAAAAACAAAAGGGATTGGAAATTTCATGAGAATAGTTATTCTTAGGAGATTTCCATCCCAGACTCTGAAGTCGTGTGGCTCAGATAAGCGTTTAAAATGCACTGCCAAACTTTCTGAGGTCCTCCAATGCACTTATTACCATTTGCCTTTCTACATAAATACCTCAAAGTAACAGTGAGTGCAGTGTTCTGTCGGAAACAATTTCTGTATGCCAGGCCAAGATTCTTCTACCTATGTGGAAATGGGATTGGAATGCCACTTACAACACAAACATGGGTTTGAATGTCCTGGGAACATGTTCAATTTTCAGACAAGACATGTTTACATTCTCCAAAATCAAAATAACCTACCCCAAAGCAACCCTTCAATTATTTTCTGTCCTTTTGCTTCTGACTTCAAAATATAACGAGAATTAGGGGATGGGGCTCATATTGTCAAGCATGTAACCTATTCAAGGTCTTACATGGTCTCATTTCTCATGAGAAAATTATATGCATAACAACCCAAATCCCACTAATTGTGTAAGTTAGCTCTTGCTATGTAACACCTGTACTCCAGAACTGAGTGGCTTACAACAATTGGCATTTATTGTTGATCATGATTCTATGAGTCAACATGACAATTCTGGTCTCACCTGGGCTCATTCAGGCAGTCAGCTGCACGTTGGGAAGGTGACTACTAATCTTGGCTGGGGTTATTCACATGGGAGTCAGCTGACTGCAGGGTAGTATAAGGTAGCCTTAGCCTCCACTGGGACCTTGTATCTCTCACTTGCACATTCCTTTCATATCCCTTCCATGGATGAGTCCAGGCATGTTCTGCCTCACTTGAGTACGATTTCAAGACAATCAGAGGCAAGATGGGAAGTGGAAATGTACAAGTACATTTTAAAACCTCTTTTTGAGTCAACGTGTTAAGGTCAAAACAAGACATGGGCCAAAACAAGATAAGAGGTCAAGCTCAGAACCAGAGTGGGAAGGCACTCTCCACTCTGTGGAGGCATCGAAAATTGGAGCCACTCATGCAATTGATCTATTATAGCACATTGATAAGAATTCAGTTATATTCAGTCATGTCCTGGGGATGATGTCACTCCCTTAGTCATGAGATAAGAGTTAGCTTTTAGTCCTGAGGCAGAAGAGAGAAGTTAAACCCTAGGTTGGAGTGAGGGGGAGGTGTCCCAAGAAAGCACAGACAAAACACCAGAATATAGCACCTGTGCCAATGGCTGAGGTGCAAGTATGGCCAGAGACAGCCATGAGCAACACATCATAACAGCCAAGTAAAACCATCTGGTATGGTGGAACCAAAGTTGACCAACATTAACAAGAACTTAAAAGATGACATCTCTCTGGAGAAATTGTTATGGGAGTGGTTGTTTTGGTAGGACAGTGGTCACAAAATCAGTTGCCTCTAGGAAATAAGAATGACTGAAAGATTGTATTCAATATGAGAGTGGGGAGAATGAGGGAATAGGGGGGGCTCTGTGTCAAGGGCACTTATGTTACTCACCTCCAGCCAATGGTTTCCCCAAAGGATTGAGTCTTAGTATGCCCAGATCTTAAAACATTTAAAGTAAGCCTGAAATTTCAAGTATTACTTCCTGACATTTAAAACACTTGGGAAAATATCTGCAGGTATGATTTACCTATCTTAAAGAAGACTAGTGTGGAATTCCAAGTGCAGAGGTTTTATTTCCATGGGACAAACTATGTTTTAAGCAGATTCTCCAAATTCATGTTCTAGTACTAGTATCAACAAATTAAAAAAATTATTTCTAATTAGAATACATATAACCAATTATCACAGAAATGATTGGCTCTTTCTAGAGTACCAACCATAATTTAAAAGCATGTAAAGTATTGTTATATTGGTAAAGTATGCACATTTCCAGAATTTTGCATTCTTTGATTATTCATATGGAACTTGTGTGAGTACTTCCAGAACTCCACCCCAAAGTTAATTGCTTCTTTATTTTAAAAATAAACTTACTTTTGACATTTTGTTGCATAATAACTTTCTGCTTGTAAGTTTATTAGTTTAAGAATTGTATTTTAGTCCTTTAAATTGTTAGTTTCTAGAATGCAAACTTTTTCCTGTAGAGATCTCTTCTGATAACAGCTAGAAAATATATTTATAACTAACCACTTGCAATTCTCAGTCTTATTTACCAGAAGATTTATTTACACTGCAGTTTTTGGATTTCAAGTTTATTGATTCAGCTTCTCCTCTTGCAATGTTAGCTCCTTGGTTCTTTGTTTACTCTACAGACAACCTAGAGGGAGGCTCTTTGAAATCTAAGGACCTAACTATTTCTTCTGCTCTGGGAAGACATCTCCCAGGCACTTTAATCTTGGCATTTTGGGGAAAACCAAAATTTCGAGAAAATAATGATTCACCAAGGGCAGAAAAAGCAAGGTAAAAAGCTTCCCACATCAAGTCTTCTAAACACACCCTTATTACTTTGATTTAAGACTTTTACTTGGATCTCAGTTAATACAAACACAAAATGCAAGGCTCAATACATTTTGTTTTCTATTCTATACAAACTTTGCTCCTTTTTGCAAAGATTTGGAGATGCATTATATATTATGTTGATACAGGTATTCCTATTTCTGGATATAGATATTTGTTTTGCATCAGACACTTGTGGTTCAATTTATAGTCCCTTGATCTCATCTATTTTTCAGACCTTCAAAAACTTAGTCCATCTCAGCCACTGACCCTGAGGCAACTTGTGGGTCTGCTGCATAGTTTTAGTCTGAGGGCAAACAAGTAACATTTCTGGAGTCCTGGTTCCTTTAATCCAGTGGTTCTCAACCTTCCTAATGCTACAATTTGTACTTTCATTGTTAAAAAGGGGTTGTGACTCACAGGTTGAGAACTGCTGCTCTAATCATTTACAAACTTAGATTCTAGAAACACCCCAGGTAGAATGGGATCTGGCTTCCCTGAAGCTGCCAAAGGAGCAGGAGATACACCTTCCTAAGTGTTGGGTGTCAACTTCCATGGGGAAAACTTTGTCTTGTAAGAAGCAAAAGATGAGAGATGACAAACAAATATCATCTCACTTCTTCCCCCAAGTGGATTGTTAAGAATGTTTTCAGATACTGAATTCTCCCATATCCTCTGCACAAACAATGCTACATAGTCCAAGCAGGGATACAGGGGATGGTGCAGCTATTTCTCCTTGTGGGTCTTTTAGAAATCGTGGTCAGCAGGGTAACAAAAGGTCTTGCATTTGCTTCCCATTTTTCTCTACCACATTTTCCTTTTTCTTTCCCTAATCACCTTGACATTCTGTTCCCAACAAAGCAATAGCATTTGAGCCTCGTCCTGAGGTCAATTTCCAAGAGAACCTGAGTAAGACACCTGTATATGTATATGTGTGTATATCATTCTGTATATATGGTTAGAGTACCAACCATATGTAGTTTTAAAGAGAGAGACAGATAGCTATATTGCAATAATTATGTATAGATACACAGTTAATTATATGAGATCAGACAATTAAATTCTCAAACTCATCCTAGAAAAAATGCTACCCACTGCATTGCTGAGTATCTCTGTGGTTGAGTATCACTTAGATGGCTAAGGGGAGTACTTCAAAGGTAACCCTAGTGATATTCAGCAATGAGATATATAGATGACACTTTTTCTAGAATGAGTTTGTGAACTTAATTGTCCGATCTCATATGTGAAATCACTTCCCTTATTGGTCCATACAAAATACCATATCACATAAAATCATGAAGTGTTTTTTATGAAGAAAATATTTATGTGAAACAAAATATTCATTGTGAAACAAAATATTCATATGAAGAATTCATGATCTATAGAAACCTTAGAGGTTTTATTTTATTTTTATGGTTTTATTTTGTTCTTTATAGAAAAAAAATCGTTACACAAAGTAATGAACTTTGTAAAATATCAGCCATCAACTTTGGGAAATTATTAGTAAGACCACTGATGCTTTAGGAAAGTAGGGTTTCAGCCTATCAAAATTATATATAAATGAAATGAGTACTTTGAATGCATAACTCTTATCTTAAAATCTTATAGAGCCTAAAATCAAAGTTGGGCTTTAGCTGCTTTACTAATGGCCAGGTATATTTTTAAATAAATGTCCATTTTTGGCAGTTCTCTATCTTTGTGCTGTTTTATGTAATATTTGCTTCATGACAAGGTGAACTTCTAATGCCACTTATAATATACATTCATAATGCAGTCAGCACAACAATATACATTTTTGTTTGTAATGACTCGAGTTTTATTCTTACTTCTGAATTCCAAAAAAAAGCATGCACTTTAATTTGTGGGATGGTAGTTTAGTATAACTGATCCAGATCAGTATCACTTAAATTTTATGAGAGATTTATGGATCATTTTCAGAAATCAGACCATCTGTGCTTTGTTTTTCTCACCTGCGGGTGAAAAAGAATCTATCTACTCATAGTCAATACTCTCCAAAATAGGGAGGCGTAAACCATGACCTGCACAGCCTTCAGCTGCCTCTTCTAATCCAATTTCAATCATGACCTTTTAGCACTTACAAACCTTTTAGCATCTTATCCAACAGATGGATTTAGGAAGAAAAACCATCAAGGCAATCTTTTTGATGAGAAGTCTTTAAAGAATTGTTAATCCATATGTTCCCATACATTAATCTGAAATTTAAAAAAAAATTTTTTTTTTTAATAATTGTTAATCCTATGTTGTTCGTCTAAGAAAGTCTCAAGGTTAAAGAGGGGAATAAAGATAAGCTAAACCGTCCCTTAGATGAGGGATGAAGGAACTGGGCCTCTGGCCCCACAGGGGCTAAAGCATGTCCAGTAAGACAGCAGCCTGAGTGTCTAACAGTCAGCCCTGCCAGAGACCAGAGCCTCTGGGGGTTTCTCTTCTGAATCAAGCCCAGAGTAGCCCAAGTAGAAAACAAACCCCGTAACATGGAGAGAGACCCCAGGGAAACAGGAACAATAATCCCATATTGAACCCAAGGCCTGGCACACAGTAAGCATTCCACAAAGGTACTATATCGTATGGAATAACTAATTTTAGCTCTGTATGGGAAACTTCCATTGATATTGATTGAATCACTTGTCACTTCTTCACTTGGAGCCTTAGTTTCTCCATCTATTGAGAGCAGATAATAATAATTCTTACTCTAGGGATAATGTCAAAAATGAAATGTGATAGTAATATGAGTTCACTCTGTTAATTCCAAATAACTAAATAAATGCAGGAGTGAAATAACAGCTACTTGTGTATTGCTTCTTTTCAAATATACACAAATTTTACCATTTGCCACCTTGTGGCTTTCCCAAAGAGCAGATCCTGAAACAAGGACTTGTATACTGGTAATTTGAGGAGTAATTCTAAGGAGCAGGAGAAAAGGAATGAGAACCATTAGAAAAGAGAGTGAGAGTAAGATGGTGGCCAAGTAGCAGCTTTCCTGCAACTGGGCACCATGACTCTAGGGACAGAAGACTCCAGGCATCTCTGGCTGGTGGGATCTGCCTATAATCATCACTTTGAGGATACAGGGAGTTAGCAACTGACTTCTGGACCCAAAGAGGAAGACAAAAACTGTAGAAAACTTGCAAGTGGTTGTGTGTGTTCAATCAGTCTAATCCCACCGGCAGCTGTAAGTACAGCAGCAGTGAGACTGCAAACCAGAAACACCTTACCTGTGAACTATTTTGGTGTTTTTGGACTTGGCACTCAGTTGAACTGTCTTGGGGAGAGCTTGGGCAGGAGTGCAGAGAACTTTGGGCATTGTCTAAGGCCCCAGACTGAGCCATTGAGCTGGACGGAGCTAATAGTGTTCGACTGTGGGCCACAGGGAGCCATTGTGAGAGAACTGCCCTGGAAAGCTCCATCCTCAGGGTCACAAAGCAAGGATCGGGCGGGAGCTAGTAACCTAGTGACTGAGCAGCCTAAAGGCGGGGACTGAGCCACCTTACAACTTCAACTCTCAGGGGCAGAGTGAGACCGGTTTTGGCACACTGGGTAAGTGAATAGCCAATTCAGCAGTGATCCCAGCAACAAGCACTTTCCTGGGAAAGCTTCTACATAGCCAAGTTTAGAAGTTTAAAGTGCCTTTTAAAAGGACTGAAGAGAGATTTAGGGTCTCCACCCTGTGTGGTTTGAGAAATCAGCGAAGGCATCCAGTCGTATCAGCATTGTGATTAACATCTCATACCCCAAAAGACCACCTGTTGCAAAGACAATATTCAACAAGATATACATACTGCTTTGTTTTTTTCTGTTTGTTTGTTTTTTGTTTATTTTGTTGTTGTTGCTGTTTTGTTTTGTTTTTTAATTTCAACTTTTTCCATACAGATTTTTCCTTTTCTTATTTTTCTTTCCTTTCTTTCTCCATTTTTCTAGTTTAAATACAATTTCCTATTGCTGCCTTTTTCAATAATTAGAACTTTATTTTTACTAGTGTTTCTACCCCTATTATTTTTTTTTCACCCAATTTTATCCTGCAAAGTTTTCTGTTTGCTTGTTTTCATTTGATTTATAGCATTTTTGTCTTTCCTTTTTACTTGTTGGAGTTAGGGTACTGTGTCCAATTAGGTTAGCAAAGAGCTGCAGCCAGGCACCCACAGAGGTTGGGTTTTTTTTAAGGTTGTGTCAAAGTACCCTACTGTACACCTATATTGCTCTATCTCCCTCTTTCTTTGTTTCTCTTCTTTTTGTCAATGTTCCCTTTTACACACACCCTCTCCTTTCTCTTTTTTCTTTTCTTTCTTTTTTTTTTCTCTCTTTTATCACTTCTTGCTCTTCAAACTTATCATCCTTCTGATCCTGTACCAAAAGGACTCAGTGAGACCCAAGTCCACAGGCACGGCAACTTAAAGAGCAAGAGAAAGTAAAAGGAAAATTAGGGCATGGAAACAGATAAAAGAAATCACTCATGAGGAAGAATCACCAGAAAACTCCTGGCAACATGAAGAACCAGCCCAGAGTAGCCCCTCCAAGGGACTACTCTGGGGTAGCTACTGCAGAGGAATCCACCTATAAAGAAATGTTAGGAATGACAGAAAGGGAATTTAGAATACACATGATGAAAACAATGAAGGAAATGATGGAAACAATGAAGGAAACTGCTGACAAAGAGGAAACTAACAAAAGGAAATCCAAAAACAGAATCAAATAAGAGATGAACAATATGAAAAATATAGAAAGAATATAGCAGAACTGAGGGAACTGAAGCAGTCAATTAGGGAACTTAAAGATGCAATGGAAAGTATCAGCAACAGGCTAGACCATGCAGAGAAAGAATTTTGGAGGTAGAGGACAAAACTCTTGAGATAACCCAGATAGTTAAAGAGGTAGAAAAGAAGAGAGAGAAAGCAGATCAATCACTGTCAGATTTATGGGACTTTATGAAGCATTCCAACATATGAGTTATAGGAATCCTGGAAGATTATAAATGAAAATTTCCCAAATATCACCAAAAATTCTGACACACTCCTTTCAGAGGGTTATCGGACTCCAGGTTGCCTTAACTCTAACTGAGCTTCTCCAAGACACATTGTGATGAACCTGTCCAAAGTCAAGACAAAAGAAAAGATTCTGAAAGGTGCCAGGAGTAAGCACCAGTTGACCTACAGGGGCAAATCCATCAGAGTGACTGCAGACGTCTCTAATGAAAATTTCCAAGCAAAAAGACAATGGTCATCTATCTTTAATCAACTTAAACAGAACAATTTCCAGCCCAGAATTTTATACCCTGCTAAGCTAAGCTTTAAAATTGACAGAGAAATAAAATCATTTATGGATATACAAACATTGAGGAAATTCACCACAACAAGACTAGCTCTACAGGAAATACTTCAACCATTTTACACACTGATCATCCCAATGGATCAGCAGCAAAGTAAGAACTCAGAAATTAAAGGACAGAACCTAACTTCCACACTGATGCAAAAGATAAAACTAAGTAATGGACTCTCACAAAATAAGATGAATAGAATACTACCACACTTATCAATTATCTCAGAAAATGTTAATGGCTTAAATTCCCCACTGAAGAGGCATAGATTGGCTGACTAGATTAAAAAACACAAGCCATCCATTTGCTGTCTGCAAGAAACACACCTGGCTTCAAAAGACAAATTACAACTCCATGTCAAGGGTTGGAAGACAATTTTTCAAGCAAATGGAATTGAGAAGAAAAGAGGAATTGCAATCTTATTTTTAGATACATGTGGATTTAAAGCAACTAAAGTCAAAAAAGACAAAGATGGTCACTTTATATTGGTCAAGGGAAAAAGACAACAAGAA